>WSUI01000736.1:6735-17568 GCA_019633595.1 Tulasnella sp. UAMH 9824
AACCGCATTTTGTCTTTCTCTTCGGCGGGAAGCATCGAAACCCAAGGGATTGTGAAATCATTGGGAACAAAGGTCCCATGCAGTTTCGTCATAACAACGATCTCGTCTCGCGGAAGGCTGTGCTGCTTGATAGCTTTACCGAGAACAACCTCGGACAGACCGTTGGAATATACGTTGGCAGTGTCAAATGCGTTGATCCCTAGGTCGTAGGCTGCTTTGATGTGCTCGATTCCTTTGTCATGGAGCTCTTATCATTACAAGCCAGCCACAGGCAAGAGAAATGCATCAGTAATTACCTTCTTTCTCGTCAAGTACCCAATTTTCCCACTGAGAACTTCCGTAGGTCATACATCCCCTGCAAAATGTCCTTAGTCGACCTTGCCAGTACTGAGCCATATCGAAAGCTTACAGGATGACACGAGATACTTTGAGCCCGGATTTGCCGAGACGAACGTATTGCATATTGGATGTAGCAGACATGATGGGTGTGTGGAATGATAAGAGGGCTCGGTGTCGAAATGGTAGCTAGCCGTGACCTCGACCTCAAAATCCTCGCTCGCCTTTTCACTCCCCTCCCCATGGCGTATTTCAAAGCCTCCACATCAAGAGTGCCCGACAGGAGCGGGTTTTGACAAAGGAAATTACGATCACCAGGACGTCAAAAGCTCGCCGACCGTCGATCGAAGGATGCCGAACGGCTCTTAGGTCCATGGGCATGAAATCTTGTGCTCACACCGAGACCGTCAGTAAGCCAAAATTCCATGGATATATTGTGAGACATCCCTAAATGCTTCTTCACATTGATTTGGGTGGAGGTTTTGCGAAAGTGGAGGTTGAGGATCTCAGGCACGGCAACGATCGAAGCCCCTGGCGCGACGCGTATGCGTACGAACTCACGCAAGTAACGTTTCCTTGGCTTGGTCAAAATTTGATAACCTCCACTCTTTTTCGGCTGAGTGGTTGGTAATTTCAGAGTCGATGGACCCCGATGACTACTACCTTTTGACTGTCCACTGCACTCTCGGGTCATGCCTGCAGGTTCGCGACACCGAGTCACCACCCTCTTGTTGCAAGGTAGCCAATGTCGACGAATTACGGCCTTCAAGTTTTTGCATATGATCCAGAGGTAAATTAAATTGCGGGTCCCCGGTCGACCTAGTACCGTCCTAGCGCTGGTTGACGAACGGGACAACGGAAATTAGAGAATTACATGAGAAGAGAAAAGTGAGGAGATCATGACTGCTACGACACATGCTAAGACCTCTAGAAGAAGGTAGCGGAAAGAAGGAAGCAAAGAGGGGGCGGAGGTGTCCCCGTCCGTCCAACCTAGCTGACAGCCGATTCTGACAGGCGATAAACAGAGCTCCCAACACGAAAGAAAACTAAAACGCAACACTGCCAGTAGTACAATATCTAAACGTGTTGGGATACTCCTCGTCACAACAGAAACGGAGCGGGAAAGCACACCACTCAACCTCGACCAGGCTGGGACAATGTTCCTTCAGTCCTTGAACAAAGCGCCCAAAATTGGCCTGAGTATACTTGGACCAATCCTCGCCGGGAAGGGTTGCGCGCACCCAGTACACGAGTTTGAGGTGGGAGAGGGATGTGAAAACCGGAAGCGTTTCGAAAAGCTTTGGGAAATTGACCGGAAAGCGATCGGAGTCCAGGTTAGAATATCCGAATCTCTCGAAAACGAAAAGGAGGAATCACAGCAACCAGTAAGTGAAGATACTCACGAGACTGTCCGACATCCCATCCCCTAACCGAAGGCAAAGTCGCTCGATCCTAGGTAAGTATCGAGCAAAAATCTGCAAATCTTCCCGACCGGCCGGATCAAGAGGCCGGCAACGGGAAGTTCGAGCGACCAGCTCCGTAATATCGCACATGGAGTGCGCCAGCTGCTCCCAAGATGGGCGGCATTCGTCATGGTTCCAACGGTTGTCCACTAGCTCCAACTTCTTTACGGGCCGTCCTGGAATAATTTGCGCCGCATGTTGGAGGCTGGTTCTGAGTGACTCCAGCTCCGGTAAGTCGGTCTCATGCAGCTGTATTTCGCACCCTGGTCCCAGTTCAGAGAGGTCTAGATGCTTCAGCCCCGGCTGTGATTGGAGAATGGGGGCCAGTTCCGACGAACACCATCTAACGTCCAAAATGAGTCTTTTGATGTTCACCATCCTCGATGGTGGAGCGTCGAAAGGATGCAACACCTCCGCCATGTGAAACCTGTCCTGGTCCGTAAAATGCAGTTCTTGAATGTTGATCGTTCCGCTAAATATGATCTTTGCCTTCTCCAGGTATTCATGGAAGACCTCGTCATTCAAGACCGGCTGTTGGGTGGTAGTGCTCATCCTTCTCCAAAGCTCTGCTTTCTTGTTCTCCCCGATTTCGTCGAATAGGTCGACGCTGGGAACCAGGGGACCGTGGTAGCTCAGGATGTGAGGAAGGAAGTCGGGCCGTTCCACAAGAGTTCGATGGAGGAAGTGAGGCTTGAGAAGGTTTCGCCTCCGCGTCTTGTACACGCGCGCTCGGACGTGGCGGTAGAGTCTGGGTTCCATAGCGTTCCGGAGGTGATGGCAAGTCCGGACTAGACGCGTTATGCTTTGGTCGTCCAAGAAATCGACGATCAACAGAAGAATTTCGTGCGGTAGAAACAAGATTTTTGGGGTTGTTTCTTGGCGTTCGAAGCTCGTGGCAGCTAGCAGCTTCCACGGGACCACAGATAGGGAGGCGATCCAATTGGTAGCGGCGCCGAGCTCAAGCTTTTGTGAGGAATCAATAAGATGACATCTCAGTTAGTCCGAAACTGCTTGAGAGTGGGTCTATCACGCACCATTTTATTGAAGCCGGTGGTCGCTGATTCAGGTGCGGGGTGGCGTGAAGGGGCAACGGATCGGTCGCTGTGACTACCAAACATGAACTTCGTGCACCGCCACCGGCAGCAAGCCAGCGCAAAGAACAGGAAAGTGCGCAAGAGGTCTCCCAAGCAGCTCAAAAGCCGTAAAAAAACTCAGGACCATTCGACATGCTCTGCATTCAATTGTGGCGAGAAGAAAAATAACCACGTATATATATGCTCCTGTCTCAATTCGGATTCTTCATATCTTGTATACATATGAACAGACAGCAAGGGAAGACAAGACAGGAAAGAGGAAGGCCTGGAACGACGAAAGAGATGGTAGCGAGGCGTAGTATCGAGAGAAGAAGAGACGGGAGTTGCCGACGGGTAAGTAGAAAAGGCTTGGCTGAGTTTGAAAAGGGAATATGTGAAAAGGGAGAATCGACAATTTGGAGAAAAACACGAGGTGAAGGAAGAAGACGACAGAAATACGTAGAAGGAGTGTTTTTTTTTTCAGGGGGTAACGCTTAATCTGAAGGCGGTTATAATCAACGCCGTGAGGTTGCTCAAATGAACGAGGGAGAGACACGACTCAGGGACAACCTCGAGACAATCTCCTTAAAGAAGGGATCGCTTTGCTCATCCTCGATGTTGCGTTCGTAACAGGACACCACATCAGAATGGAGGTTGACACAACGTCGGCGTTGAGTTTCGGCTTCAACATCTTCCCTTGACCTTTTTGCCTCTCACTCTTGACGACTTCGAAACCGTGTCATGAGAATACTTGTCAATTCGTATCTTTACACAAAGGTACGAAGTTGGAGAAAAGATAAGAGGAAGACACATGGACCAAACTACTGATACAAGAACGCATTTGAAGAGCCGACGCGGTCGACCTAATCCGTCCAACAGTGATAGAGGAACGGGTCCGCAAAAACAGAGTCAGAGAAAAAGGGTGATGTGTGAAGAGACCATGACTGTCACGCTACAGGATAGGACCTTTAGAATACGGAGGCAGGAAAATGAAACGGAAAAGCAGCGGAATTAGGCGTGCACCCCTCCGTTCAACCGAGCAACAAGTGAATGCCCATCCGCTTGGAATTCAATTATGGAGAAAAGAACCCCTAACAAAAGGTAAACCTAGAAGGAAATTACTGGGTAGTACGATACCTGAGCGGATTCTCATCCTCCCAGCAACAACAGGAATGCCACGCCGGGGCAGAGCCCCACTCAACCTCGACCAGGCTGGGACAATGTTCCTTCAGTCGTTGAACAAAGTCCCCAAAATTTGCCTGGGTATACATTATCCGCCAACCAATATCTTCGGGGAGGGTGGAGCACAGGCAGCCCACGAGCTTGAGGTGGGAAAGGGATGTGAAAGCCGGAAGTGTTTCGAGAAGCTGTTACAGATATTTAACCGGAAAGAGATCGTGGTTGTATTAGAATATCAAATATATCCAACAAAGAAAAAAGGCAGTGGATGAAGAAACTCACGGTGCTGTCCAACACTGTACGAGGTCGTCTGGGGTTATATCGGGTAGTCGAGATCCAGTCCGGCACTTCACGAGGTAGCTGAAAGCAAAGTCGCTCGATCCGAGGCAGGAATCGAGCCAGGCACTGTAAACGCTCCAGATCGAAGCCATCAGAATGGGAAAATCCGTGCGGTACGATGAACTCCGTAATTCCGCACGCGGAGAGCGCCAGCCGCGGCCAGAGTGGGTCCTCCTCAGCACTCCAAAAACGCATCAACTCCAACTTCTTGATTGGCCGTCCTGGAACGATTCCTGCGGCAAGCCGAATCTCAGCTTTGAGCGACTCTAGCTCTAGCAAGTCGGTCTCGTCCAACTGTATTTCCCCTCTCAGTTGAGGAAGCTCCAGATGCTTCAGCCACGGCAGCGTTCGGAGAATGGGGACCAGCTCCGGCAGCGACCCGAAAACGTCCAAGACGAGGCTTTTGAGGTTAATCATCTTGGAATGGGGAGCATCGAAAGGACGCAAGACCTGCGTGGGGTAAAATATGCTGCGTTGCATAAAATGCAGTTCTTGAATGTTGATTGTTCCGTTAGAGATGATCTTCAGTTTTTCGAGATACTCATCGGAGATGAGATCATTCTGTCGAGTGATGGTCTTTATCTTGCGCCGGAGTGCCTTCCTCCTCTTGGATGGGTAGGCATCAAAGGAGATCTCGCGGTCAGGAAATAAGGGGCCATGATAACTCAAGACGATGGGAAGGAGATCAGGCCGTCCCACTAGGGTTCGGTGGAGGAGGTGGGGCTTGATAGGATTTATGTTCGGAACTTCGTCTTCGGGGTCGTGGTGCACTCGAATGTGGCGATAGAGGATGGGTTCGGCAAGGTTCCGGAGGAAACGGCAGGTTCGGAGCATGCACGCTACACTTCGCTCGTCTAAACATTCGATGATCGCCAGGAGAATCTCGTATGGTAAAAATGCAATTTTGGATGGTGTTTCCTGGGCTTTGAAAGTTCTCGCAGCGAGTGATTTCCACCGAAATACGGATAGGAAGGCGATCCAAGCTGAATGGTCTCCGAAGCGGTGGGGCTTGGGCTTGTGGCTTTTCTGGTAAAACGAGCGGAGATGGTATGTAAGTTGGTTAGAACCCATCTATAAGTGGGTTTATTACTGACCATTTTGGTCAAGCCGGGGACCGCTGGTTGAGATCCAACAGTCGGTGTGAAGCATGCCAGCGGACTGGCCCCTGTGATGACCAAGAATGAACGAGTTTCACA
Organism: Tulasnella sp. UAMH 9824; assembly: GCA_019633595.1. Lineage (NCBI taxonomy): Eukaryota > Fungi > Basidiomycota > Agaricomycetes > Cantharellales > Tulasnellaceae > Tulasnella > Tulasnella sp. UAMH 9824. Next base: position 12,322 of record WSUI01000736.1, read on the forward strand.
CGCCGCCACCATGGCTCGCCATCCGGCAAAATATAGCAAAGCATTATTATCACCGAAGGATGTCTTCCAAGACTCCCGGAAGGTGTAAATTGAACCCACGGTCGCCCATTGCTCTGCTGCGTGCCAAGGAAAGAAATGACTGGTTGTATATCCGCCCGGAGTATGTTCGAGTCGCTCAAGTTGGTGCCATTAGAGGTTACGTGCAGTCATGCTGTGGATGTGAAATCGTATCATGGCCCTATGTCACCATGGTGGTGAACCACGGTGTCGGTCTTGGTCTCAGGATCCTAGCCTGCCCTTCCCCGCGCTCCCTCTCCAGTCTGCATCTCGAGATCCACACCTTGAAAATACCGTCCACAGAGAGAGACAGAGTTTGACGGAAGCAAAGTTACAAAGATCCTTTCTCTGCATCTCGAGTCCAGGTAGGGTCCACCTAATCAAAACAATGTCGAGAGGGTACGAAGCACGATGTCCAACGGGTGATTATATATGACCTCACATAATCATAGTATTCCGTTCCTGCACCTCGCGAGGAAACCCGCTGGTCAAAGACAAAGTGACACCGTCCCAGGGGAATCTACAGGGTATCCTTTGAGGAAAGTTGCAAAAGAGATGTACATGTAGGCTATCGATATACGCCGCCGAATTCGCCAGTACGGAGGAGAGCTCAATTTGGATCTTATTCATAAGCCTTATCTTAGTTTGTATCTATGTCTAGTTACTGTGTATTTTGTAGTGTATAAATGTTCCGTGGATGTCTGAATCCCGTGAGGGTAACAAGAGCGGGGTCGCGGTCGGAGCGGCTTTGTCTGTACCTTTCTAAACTCCGACTTGTCGTGTTCTCGTCCTTTCGCTTTCTCCTCTTTCCCCTCCCCACTCGCTTCCCTGGTGGTTTCTCGTCTCTTCTCGAACCTTATTTCTTACGATTCTCTGGAAATGCTTTCAAAACTCTTCCGCCCTCGTCAGTCGACCAACAGCCCGCCATCCCCGTTTCAAACGGGACCAACATGCTCCCAGCTGGTCGACCCAAAAACCCCTTCAAAACTTGTTACAAAGCTCAAAGAGCTGAAAAGGCATTTACGCCCCCGTTCATTCAGTAAAAAGGTGAATGGGATGTCTCCAACCGTCCGGACGGGCACTGATGCCTTCGAGGGCACTAGGGTGAGGACCGATCCACCCATAAATCCCAGCAAACTCATAGACCTAGCCCTTCGGATGAGGTTAGTCCTGGTACTTATCAATTCTTTATTTGGACTTGGCTAACTGTCACTCGCCCCTGTAGAGTTGGGGAAATATAAGGCCGGGCCCTTTCACACCCGAGGATTACGAGTTCAGAAGGCCCAACCCAATCCCCATGCCCCAGAATCTCGGGTCCAACGCACCAGTAATCGACATCCTTTCACCGACTGATGCGCTGAATCCTGCCCAAGCCACCTATTCAGGGTCGAACTTCCCCATCTACCGGTCTCCGGCGCCGCTCGCGCCAGCATTAGCGCCACTTACCAACTCATCGTCCCGCTCCCAACCACTAGTCCCCGTCTCTCAAGCGGGATTGGAGGTTTTGGACGACAGGACGCGTCTTGCGCCACCGAATGCCCATCACGCTGAAGCCCAGGAGTTCCGCTCAGGGCAATCCAAAGACGTCACCTCACACGCTACCTCCGGCACCCCGCGATGCAACACCACCGTCACGGTGCATCAACCTGCCGACGAACAACACGTACCAGCCATCAAGGCTAGCACAAAAACCCCAAAGCAGCGGGTTGAGGGGCGAAACAAGTGGTGGGAGATGGGCGGAAAGCTCCGCGATACCAGGCGCCACTTTAGGAGAGAGGCGGTGGATTTTGGTAATCCAAATGCCCCATACTGCAATGCCGAACAGATTGCGAACGAAGCCTACGCGCTTAAACGCGGCCGAGCCAATAAGCGAAGGGATCGACTGCAAAATCATCACGATGCCAAGCATCCTCACGCGTCGACTGCGGACGTCGAAGACGAGCCCATCTTCCCCCAGGACGTCGGAGAAAACGTTCCCCTCTCCGCCGCGACGACTCTCCCAACACTCAAAATTCAACAGCATTACTCAAATCTTGCCGTGGTGATGGAAGGTCCACATCAGCCGGCGGGATGGGTCAACGACCACCCGAACTCCACGCAACACGCTGTAAGCCACCTTCCTTTCTCGACCGTACGACATCCCCTCGGGTCACTCGATATCAATGTTGTACTTAACGGAGGAGTTCAAGAAGCACATGATACCGGCTTAGCAGAGAACCCAGAGGACGGCGACAATGCCTTGGACGATACACGGACCACGTCCCGGCCCGCAACCCTTCCTTGTGGTTCGGACAAAGAGTCTTCTCTTCGAGCGAGAATCCGGGTCCCACCCAGCTCTAGGCTGTCAAGGGAACGCTCGACGCGTTCGTGCTGCAAGGCTGGTACTTGCAACGAAGCCGCGATCGACACGAAGATCAAGAAGACGGAGACGACTCTCCATCTGTCCTGAGCCTCTGGTAGACTTGGAACGGGTGGGGGAGGGGGCACTGCGAGATGCGGTGCTTGTTCTTCCGAACGTGCAAGCATGGGCTATGCCAGTGCGCCGCTCGACGAACAAATCCTTCGTCTTCAAGATAATTTCCTCAAACCTGGCCTCCGACCTTCTCACCTCTCCAACGCTCCGCCACGTTCACTTCCGAGACGCATAATACGCTAGAGAACTCGGTACCTCAACCTTGGGGGATTTCACGACACGATTTGAAACGACGATCACGACAGCGAAAACGACTTTTAATTTCAGTCCGGTGCCTCTGGTAGGCTTGGATCCGGGTGGAGGGGAGCAAGTCAGTGCCGTCCGGTCGAGTGTGCAGAAACAGCAGGCCTGAGCGCCGCCCTAAAAAGCGTGCAAGCACAGGCAGGCTGGTGAAGCACTCGACTTGTGAAGTCGCTGTCGTCCTCAAGATTCTCCTCTACTTCCTCCCCGTGACCAGATCCCTCTCTGATACCCGATGTCTCGTGCTCTTTCGTTTCCTTTAACCATCGCTTTCTTTTTCTCAACTTTCTTTTGATGTCTGCTCACTCGTACTTGGTTGATTCACGTTTCCCTCGACTGGCTCACTTCTCCTTCACTTCATCGGATTGACCATCCATTTCATCGTCCTTGCACACTTCTCCCACATTCCATCTTCCTGCATTGCACCATTAAATTCTATTGTCTTTCTCATACCTCTTATTGTCGTTGTTATATTACGGCTTTGCCACACATTTCTTTTTTAACTTCCGCCCTTGCTTGCATGTTCTCTGCTCAACTGTAACGGTCTGGACTCTCGACTCTCTGTTGTATTCGTCGTTTGCTTATTGATGATTGCTGTATCACTGGTTTATAATTGTATATATTGTCTCGGCCATCATCCGGCCATGTGCAGGTCGAGCTCAGCGACGGAACCCAGCAACTCTTATGCAGAATCAGTCTCAGCCAATTCCAACGCCTGTCCCCACCTCGCTATAGGGAATCCCGCTGCAGGTCCCGTCTCCCCCGACCTCTCGGGCATCCATGCATAAAAGGAAGAAGCCGGATAAGATAGGAGAGAAATACTGATCCAGAATAAAGAATACATCTGGACAATATGCTCCAGTCGACTTGAAACCGTCCTAGCGGCGGTAGCCGATTCTGGCAATAAAAGGAGTCACAGGACAGGATAAGCCCAAAAAGAAGTCAATACCTCGTGCAATATCTGAGCGAGCTCTCATCGTCCCAACAACAACAGGAATGCCACGCCGGGGCAGGGCCCCATTCAACCTCAACCAGGCTTACACTATTTGCCTTCAGCCTCTGAACAAACTGCACAAAATCTGCCTGAGTGTACATGATCCGCCGAGAGTTCTGGTCGGGAAGGGTGGAGCACAGGCAGCCTATGAGCTTGAGGTGGGAGAGGGATGGAAAATCGGGAAGTGTTTCGAGAAGCTTTTGAAATATTCAACGGGAAAGCGATCGAGTTTGGGTTAAAACATAAAATCTCTAAGGGAAAAAAGCTGCGGGTGAAGCAACTCACTATGCTGTCCAATACTGTACGAGTGGTATAGATAGTCGAGATCCAGTCCGGCACTTCACGAGGTAGTTGAAAGCAAAGTCGCTTGATCCCAGGGAGATATCGAGCGAGGCATTTTAGACGCTCCCGATCAAACGCATCATGTCACGAAAATGTAGACGGAACAGTGAACTCCGTAATCGCGCATGTCGAGAGTGTCAGACGCTGCCAGCGTTGGTCCTTGTCGGGTCTCCAATCATAGACAAGCTCCAACTTCTTGATCGGCCGTCCTGGAACGATCCGCGCCTCGAGCTGAAGCTCAGCTTTGAGCGACTCCAGCTCCGGCAAGTCGGTCTCATCTAGCTGTATTTCCCCTCCTCTCAGTTGAGGGAGCTCTAGATGCTTCAGCCCCGGCATCGCACGCAGAATGGCAACCAGCGCCGGAGAATATTGTTCGACGTTCAAGACTAATTTCTTGATGTTCATCATCTGTGATTGGGGAGCGTCAAAGGCACCCAACACTTGCGCCGTGGTCTGCGAGGCCCCGCTTGTGAGATGCAGTTCTTGAATGTTGATCGCTCCGCTAAATATGCTCCTCACCTTTTGGATGTATTCACTGAAGGCGAAATCGCTCTTTAGGGTATTGTATCGGATGGTGGCCTTCATCTTGAGCCGCGGCGCCGAAGGTCTCTCTCCGGAGGCGTCGTACGGGTTGTCGAGGGGAATCAGGGGTCATGGTAGCTTAGGATGTGCGGAAGGAGGTCAGGCCGTCCCAGGAGCGTTCGGTGGAGGAGGTAGGGCTTGAGAGTACGCTCCCCACCTATGGGGACTCGGATGTGGCGATAGACGATGGGTTCGGCAACGTCCCGGAGAACACGGCAGGTCCGGAGCAAGCACGCCACGCTTCGCTCGTCCGAGACTTTTATGATCGCGAGGGGAATCTCGTACGGTAAAGATGCGATTTTGGAAGGTTTTTTCTCGCGCTTGGATTTCTTGGCAGCTTACACTTTCCACCAAACCATGGATAGGGAGAAGCTCCCCCTGCGAGGTGCGGGGGAGTCGACGAGGTCGAGCTTTTCGCTTTGCTGCTTCTTGTACATGCACAGGAACAGCGAAAATATATTTTGGTACGAAAACATTGCTTGGAAGTAAAGCTAATCACGCACCGTTTCGGTCAAGTCCGGTGGTCGCTGATGAGCGGTGTGAAGGTGCGCAGTCGAGG
>WSUI01000737.1:0-17563 GCA_019633595.1 Tulasnella sp. UAMH 9824
TTGACCACGAAATCCTCTCCATACCCCATGTTCAGGTATAGAATGAGCATGGATGGCTAATTAGCGGTTGCAGCTTGTCTCTCTTCCAAAAACCTCGTTCGATGGTTGGTCGTTTGTTCGTTTGTTTGGTCAGTTATATATTGCATTTTGCGCCGCCGCTTTCCTGTTGCATTTTCCGCAACCCTGTTCCTGAACCTGTGGCTTGCCGTCAATTCCCTCTCTTGCAGATGCCGAAAACTCATATATGTGCCGACCGATATTCTTGGGGCCTGAATCCCGCCTTTCATCTGTTGATGCTCAAAGCCGGACCCAACGTGTTCGCCTGCCACGTCACCGAAGCTTACGGTGCAGCCTGATCTGCTGGAGACCACAGCATGCAGTAGTATACGTCCTCGAGTCGCGAATGACTGTTTTATGAAGGGCGGTTCCTCGCGATCAAGTGAGCCCAACCCAGTTCGGGCGGTCATGATGAGACACTCGGCCTTTCGTCACACCGACGCCAAGCTTGTGCTTACGCCTATAGGCGCTCATCAAATTTCCTAGCGCTTTCCGCAGATCCGGGCTAAATTTGAGAAAGGGAAAGTTTCTCGATTTTCGGCGTGCGTTCGCGGTAGTTTCCCGCATCCTATTGGCCGCCGGCCGCCACCATTGACCGGTACTCAAGGCCCCATCCTTTATGCCGGATCCCGATGTATAGCAATTGAAACGCTCAAGAGTTTGCGATTTGTCTATATATTACTAGAGACTTGGCCGTGTTTCAATCGGGCGCTTATTGTTTTTGCACCGCATCCTCTGCCGCTCTGATCCTCGAGGCAAATAGCCCCACACAAACGCCCTCCGGTCCTTTTCGAAAAGCCGTCCGCGCGGCTGAAACCCTTGGCCTTTTCTTATTCGCTTCAATTTCCCTTTTCACAATGTTTGTCGTTCCCCGAACGCAGCCTTGACAGTCCACATAAGAACGGCAAACCGCCATGGGTGTTTCACCCGCTTTGGTTTCGAGCTCCCCGTTCCTTTTCTCCTTCCTCTTATAACAATCCGCAAAAACGGCGTCTTCTCACGAAGAAAGTTTGCTGGAATCCCAGCAGGTGAAGATCAGTCTTCGCCGGGGTCTTGCACGCTATAAAAAGACGCTTTGCGTGCTCGGTTATGGCATCCTGCTCTTTGTCATCTTCGCGTGGCGCCTTGCCTCGTTCGACTCCCCCTTTCCGGCATTCGCCTCAATACAGGAGACTTCTGAAGCTTACGATGTCGACGTCCTGATTCTCGGCGGAGGCGTCGCGGGTGTCATCGCGGCGGAACAACTCCACAAAGCCGGCATCGATAACTTCCTCATCGTCGAGGCGAGGGATGAACTCGGAGGCAGGATGCATAGTTACAAGCTCGACAACTACACCGTCGAAGTAGGATGCAATTGGGTGCAGGGCACTCAGACTGGTACGTCCGAAGTTCCTGGCTTTTGGGTGGCGCGCCGTCTCTCGTCGGATCATCTTGCTGACGTTAGCCTTCGCCCTTATATAGGTAATGGCCCCATCAACCCCATCTACAGTCTCGCTCTCAAGCACGGACTCGCAAATACCACGAGCAACTGGGAAGATCTCCAATTCTACGACGAGAGAGGACACGCGGGTAGCGACTTCAAAGAGGCCGTACGTGCAGCTAGGTTGAGCTTCGGTCCCAGTCCTGCCTGGCTGACGAGACCATTTGCATCCTCTTTTACCATATATAGTTCGACCGTGCAGAAGAGGCCTATAAGACTCTCATCGCCCGCGCAGGTACGTATCAAGTGGTGTACCGTTTGGATAGACGAGTTACTGACCACGGTGATGACGTATGCATCTCTATCAGGCGAACGCATCGACAACCACAAGGTAGACTTGAGCGCCCGGTCCGGCTTCAGCTTGACGGGCTGGCGTCCCAAGGACAAGTACGACCAGGCTTCGGAGTACTATCACTTCGATTGGGAGTGGGCTCAAGCACCCGAGGTCCGTTTTCATCAGAGTTTCCTCTCGGCGAGGAGAGTTCAAGCTCGCTGATGAATGACGGTTTTTTGAAAATAGCAATCCAGCTGGATCGCCACCTCGTTCAACAACAACTTCACGTTCGACGCTTCGAGGGGCGGGTTCAGTGACAAGAACGTACTTTCCGTCGATCAGAGAGGTTGGTCTGCTCCTTCCCTTCTCTCTCCGTTCTCCATGCTGACCTCTCCTCTCGAACCCACACCTTATCAGGCTTCAAGCACATCCTCCAAGACGAAGCAGCCACTTTCCTCAAACCTTCCAACGTCCTCTTATCCAGCACCGTCACGGACGTCGCCTACGACGACTCGGGCGTTGCTGTCAAGCTCGCATCTGGTGCGGTGCTCAAGGCCAAGTACGCACTGGTCACGTTCTCGGTGGGGGTGCTGCAGCACCCCGAGGACGTCAAGTTCGAGCCGGCTTGGCCCGAATGGAAGCAGGAGGCGATCGATTCGATGAAGATGGGCACTTACACCAAGGTGAGCCTGGGACGGAATCGATTCGAGCCTGTACATACGTTGGGTGGTGGAGGCTGACGCAAGCTGCGTACGTGGAATAGATCTTCTTGCAATGGGATGAGAAGTTCTGGGACGACAACGAAGTAAGGATCCGCTGAGCGTTTGGATGGTTTATACCTGAGCCAATCTGACTGACGTTCGATCCTTCCTTTAGATGGGTTTGTACGCTGACCCGTATCGCCGTGGATATTACCCAGTCTGGCAATCCCTCGACCATCCACGGTTTTTCCCTGGCTCCGGAATGTACGTTTCGGACAAAAACCTGCCTTCATACACCGAATCGCTTACTGACATTGACATCCTACCTCGTTGCCCCCCTTTTCCAGCTACTTCGTCACCATTACTGTGAGTGATGAGCGGAGTGTTCTGCTATATCGGATCTTGACTGATCAGACCTCCTTCTCGTGACCTCAAATAGGGCGACGAATCCGAGCGCGTCGAGAAACTCTCCGACGAGCAAGTCATCGACGAAGTGATGGGCGTGCTCAAGCACATGTACCCAGGTAAAAACGTCCCCCGCCCCAAGCATATGCACTTCCACCGGTGGTACAACGACAAGCTCACTCGCGGAGCGTTCTCCAACTGGCCCGCCAGGTGCGTGTTTGATGCCGCAGCAGTCACGTGGTCGGACGGAACCTGACCCGAATTCGTTGCCGCGGCCTTGATCCACATAGCTTCTACGTCGAGCACCAAGACAACCTCCGCGCACCCGTCAAGACGTTGTACTTTGCTGGCGAACACACTTCCTTTGAATTCTACGGGTGCGTCTCTCCTCGCACTTCTCTAGCCGCATAGTCTCTAATCCTTCTCTCCGCTCACCTCGACAGATACCTCCAAGGTGCTTACCTCGAAGGCCAAAAGGCCGGCAAAGCTATCGCCCAATGCGTCAAGAGGGGCGGCAGACGCTGCCCCGCTACCGCCGGAAAAGACTTCCGGAACAAGAACGACTACTTCCCTCAGTGGTACAAGGTTCAGGAAGTTCACTAGCAAACCACTTGAACGATGCAGTGAAACCAGAGGAGGAGGCTTTGACTCGTGATACTAGAGACCATGGTGCCAACGTCCATTTTAATACTGTATTTTTATTGCTATTTGGTAATATGGGATAATCGAGTGATACCACGTTGGGCCAGACGAGGGACCATCACAACCCAGCCGAAGAATGTCCCTATGTAAACTAAAGCGGCTCAAACGCGATACGCTACCCAAAAGTAGTCCAGGAATCAGATTGCGGACCTCGGCCAAAGACGACAGAAGATTGAAAGCCCTGCTTACCGCCGGTACAACGGGCAGTCCTAAATATGTGGACGTGGGTTTGGGCGTGCTGAGATCTAGGTTTTTAGCGAACGAAATGGACGTGCCGGAGATATCGACGTAGACTGAAGTCGTCGAATAATATGTAGAAGGGATATACCAGGTCCCATTATAGAAACCGGGGTCGCGGGGTTTTTCTACTAAATCTGGTTAACATCGGCCGGCTGCAGTCAATAGGTCGGAACTTCTTTGTCCCCGGCTTTTAGCAGCTCGAAGAGGGCGTACCCGGTAGCGTTGCATTTAAGGTGCCATCAGGTGAGAAGCTCCATATATTGGAGATGTGTTGGTAGCCATCACTTCGCACACATACGGTTTCGTCAGAGCGACAATCGCCAGCGAGACGATGGAGTCTGCCCGTACAAATTACCAATCGTGATCAATGACTGAGATTAACGTTTGGGCGGCGACACTCACTCTGAATGATTCGGACCGGACAGCTGAACGCAGAGCTTTGGATCACCATAGTTCTACAGCGGGTTCAAGAACATTCATCATTCAATCAGGTATTTTTTGTTCGGGATTTTACACTTACGAAGCATCCAATATGATGAGGTGTGGACGAGGGAATAAAAGTCACAATCATCGCGTCGCGAATGTTGCTTGTCGCGCATTTTGTGCTGGAGATGTAGTGAAACCCTTGACGTCTTTCCTCATATATGACTCGAAGTCGTCCCTTTTGATATCCTGGCAAAGATGGGTCATACATTCGCATGGGAGGAACCACTTCGCCACTCGGAGGGAGGGAGTCGGAGGACTGTGCTTTTACGGGAGGGGCGACTTCGTTACTTGCAGACTGTGCAGTCGTGAGATGACAATCATTCCCAGGTAATGTGATGGTAGAAGGAGTAGGACTGAACGCCGTTGACCTCCTGAATCAAGGTATAATTAGACGGGGTTTGCCCGGCGCACTTTACCGATACGAGCTCACCAGACTGGAGTCGCTATCACCCCCTCTTCAATCAGAGGATACTCTTCAAATAGGGCTTGAACGAATAGATCCCAGTCTTTCTTAATCGAAGGTTCCAATTTGGCATGCCATCGAAGAGCCCTATGTCTCAACCGCGTCGTCGCGTAATGTAGCATCCAATGACAGTCCTCCTCTTTCCCCTTCGCGAAGGCAAGGTCCCGGATTGCGATGATGAACGCTTCACATTCGTTCCCATCGATTCCTCGAAATACGACGTCGGCATTAGGGGACCCTGAGGCGTATCGGAGTCAAAATCCGTCTGAAACGAATATGAGGTGCACGTGCTTGCTAGGAGACGGAGGCTCCACTCACGTTCCGCGTTAGCCATCTTCGGTCGCGAGTTTTGCTTAACACTCTTTTTCAGGAGCGAGAGAGTACGAATCTTACCCACAGTCCGCCTGGTACTGGGGGATGTGGAAGGTCTTGGAAATTGCCTAGCTTGGTCGGCGGAGATAACGGCGAACGGTGACGTCGAAACATCTCCGACCCTCTGATTCGAAAGCGAAGCGGCTAGAGAGGGTTTTCGCAGCGCAAAATCTTCATGCACATAGATAACCGCAATTTCCGAGTCCAGACGTCACTCCGCGTCCTCCAGGACGTTCTCTTCTGGGCTGCTAAGTCTCTCTTCTGCTCGATCCTACCGATACTTCGCCCATTACATTGTGAGTAAGTATCCTATGCTTTTTTTTTCTATCTAAGCAACTCCTTTATCGTTTAGGTGCTCTACTTTGCAGGTGTGGTTATCTTGAAAACCCAGCTCCTGCCGAACAAGTTCACTCCCGAGTTCTGACCGTATTTGTTTTTCTCTGGCACGTGTTTCAGAAACTCTGCTGGTCCTCCTCTATGCAGGTCTCTATATCCTGCCATAACTCAAGAGCCGTAGTACAAGCGTGTTCAGTTCATAAGCATAAGGCGTGTTGTGGTCGAAATACGACTGCATCAATCAGCCAAGCGCGCGATGCACGTTCGGCGCTGCCCTAAACTTTTATGATCCGGGTCCTGTCGCAGTGGTGCGCACCGTGCGCCCATGTAAGTTTCTCTTTATGTATTTATTTTTGGCCCGTATCAGTGACTATGTGACACCGGCCCGTTTCTATTTGTTAGTTTTGCTTAGAAGGCTCCTATATTCCTCCTGACATCGCTACCCGCTGTTCAATCCTTAAATCGACCGAGTTGGACAATTCAGGAAGAGTTATGTAAGGTCCCTGTCCTGCCGAGCCAAGCCGAACTTCGGCTCCGTTATGGACCACGACTAGTCTGGCAATCCCTCGACTATCCACGGTTCTTCCCCGGCTTCGGAATGTGCGGCCTGTACAACCCATTTTCGTTTTCCTTACCGCCGTTCATGCACCCTCCAAACCTTCTTTTAGCTATCACCGCGAGTGTCTAACGAATGCACTCAGGTTGCAACTGACACTTGACTGACGCCTCTTTCTCTCTTGAAACCCTATAGGGCGACGAATCCGAGCGCGTCGAGAAACTCTCCGACGAGCAAGTTATCGACGAAGTGATGGGTGTGCTCAAGCACATGTATCCCGGTAAAGCATCCCCCGTCCCAGGCACATGCACTTCCACCGATGGTACAACGACAAACTCACTCGCGGCGCGTTCTCCGACCGACCCGCCAGGTGCGTTTTGATGCAGCTGCGGTCACGTGGTCGGACGAACCTGACCGAATTCGTTGCCGGCCCCTCATCCACATAGCTTCTACGTCGAGCACCAAGATAACTTCCGCGCACCGGTCGAGACATTGTACTTTGCAGGTGAAAATACTTCCACGGGTGCGTTCCCTCTTCTCACTCTCAGCCCTCTCGCCACGTGGTCTCTAAACCTTCTCTGGTCTCTTATTGCATTTTCCGCGGTGTTTCCTTGGGCGTGTGGCTTGGCTCCGATTTCTTCTTTACTGATGCAGTAACTGAATTGCTGACCAATCCTAGCCTAAACGTCGCCATTATCCCCATGTCCGAGATCCCGGTCAATATTTTCATGCAGTCCGCCCATCCCATCGGAGCCTGGACTCTGTGTGATTGGCCTGATGAGTCGAGAAGTTGTACGATCGGAGAGAAGCTAACCAGCCACGTGCACAGCACACAGTATACGCCCCCTAAGATGCCAATGCAATTGCTTTATGAAGACCACATCTTCCGGTTAAACGCCATCAGACGACTTCGTATCTTTCATGGGACACGTCGCCTCTGTCACACCAACCCACCGATGAGTTTTCACGCCATTGAAGGTCGCTCTGAGTCCTGTGTTATGGCATCCTGCTCTGTGTCATCTTCACGTGGCGCCTCGCTTCGTTCTCGTTCCCCCTTCCCAGTCTACGCGGCAATATAAAAGACTTATGAAACCTAGGACGCCACAGTCTTGACTTGTAGTGGAGGAGTCATGCGCGTCATCGCGGCGCAGCAACTCCGCCAAGCCCGCATCGACAACTTCCTCATCGTCGAGGCGAGAGATGAACTCGGAGGAAGAGTCTATAGCGGCAAGCTCGACAAATACACCCTTGACCTAGGATGCAATCGGGTGCAGGGTCCTCAAACGGGTATGACTAAAGTTCCGGGCTTTTGGGTAGCCCGCTATTCTTCGTACCTCGGCGGATCGTCGTGCTGACGTGAACCTTTGCCCTTATATGGGTAATGGTCCCATCAGCCTATTTACAACCTTGCCGTCAAGCACGGGATCGCAATACCGCGAGCAATTGGGAAGATATCCAGCTCTACGATGAGAACGGACACGCTAGTCGCCACTTCAAAGAGGCGCATCGGGTACGTGCAACTGACTGCACTCGGTCCTAGTCCTGCCTGGCTGATTAGACGATTTGGGTCCTCTTTTACCACAGATAGTTCATTCGTGAAAGCTTATAAGACTCTTCTCACCCGTGCAGGTATGTTGGATCGAGGGATGTATCGTCTGGATGGACGGAGCGCTGACCGCTCGGCGACGATGTCACCCTCTCAGGCGAACACATCGACAAGGGCAAAGTCTACGTGAGAGCCCGTTCCAGCTTCAGGCTAACGGGATAGCGTCCCAATAACGATCAGGCCTCGAAGTACTATCACTTCGATTAGGAGGAAGCACCCAAGGTCGTTATCTGGGAATTTCCTCATCTCGAAGAAGAGGATCGGGTTTGCTGATGACGCTCGGGCCCTGGAATTTTTAATAGCAATCAAGCTGAATTGCCACCTCTTTCAACGATAACTTCACCTTGGACGCTTCGAGGCGCGGGCTCAGCGACCAGAACGTGCTTTCCTTGGATCAGAAAGGTTCGCCTCCCTCCCTTTTCCTCCTCAACCTCTCTAAAAAGAGACGAAGTGAATGCTGAGCCTAGATCTGGCTTGGCATGGATTCTTTTCGTCTGGATAGGCTCGAACACCGACCCATACCGACGTCGATACCACCCAGTCTGGCGTTCACTCGACCACGGACGGTTCTTCCCCAGCTCTGGAACGTACGTCCAACGAACCCGTCTATCTAATCGACAAGTCCGTCAAAAGAAGATTAGCCCGTAAGTCGACCAAGCAGAGTGATCCAAGTCGAACTGAAAGATATTTAATTGTGCTTGTATAGCGTAAGGCAGGACATTATTGAAGAGGTGAATCCGAGAGAATCTAGAGTTATCATCACTGCATTGGTTAATCTACCATTTCAGGGGCTTTCGGGTTGGGTACCGCACGTCAAGGCTTCTTCTCCTGCTTCAAAGCTGAGATAAACTGAGAATACTTCCATTAGAACGAGTTCCGCTTTATTAAAGTGCTTCTGCTGACAACTTACCTCCGCTAAGCTGGACAGTGCTTGTGCAACATCCTCTCGGTCTCCCAGTTTTCTGTAAACCTCCAAAGACTCCGTATAAAACGCTTCTGCCGCAATGTTATCGTTTAGCCTTCTATGGATATGCCCTAACCCCCTGGCAGCTTCCGCGATATGAATTTGAATCCCCGTGCGAGTAAAAATATCCCGCGCTTCAAGATAGAATGGTATCGCCTCCATATATGCATCCCGTAGGTATAAGGTTTCGCCTAGGTCCAATGCTGCGTGCGCGATATATACTTCGTCTTCAAGCTGAGTTGCAGCTTCTCGAGCTTTGGTGTACGCCAGCTCCGCCTCGCCATACTCCTTTAGCCCTCGATGGACCGCGCCCATAGCCATTGATGAGGCGAAGAGCTTTGCCAAGGATTCATCGCTGTTCGGAATGTCTATGGATTCCAGATAACGCAACTTGGCCTCGGCGTACTCATTCCGCATCCTGTGGATTTCCCCTAACATCCATGTTGCATTCGAAGCTCGAACATCATCTCCCACAATCTTCCACATCTCCCGAGCTTTCCTATAAGACGACTCGGCCTTGTGGTGGTTGTTCTATCCGTAATGAACCGCTCCCAGAGCGAAGATCACTTCTGCAACTCTCAGTTCGTATCCTAGACAGTTGTAGATATCCAGAGCTTCTGTGTAGAATTGCTCGGCTTTGTCGTACTCTTCCAGACTCCGGTAAATCTCGCCTAATGCCCTCGCGGCGTCCCCAACGGTAGGCTTCTTCCCGGCCTGAATACCGATTTCTCGAGCTTCTTGGCACAATGTCTCCGCCTCGACATACTCCCCTCGTTCTTGGTGTGCCTTTCCCTGTTCTAACAAGGCAGTCGCGACGCCAATTTGATTTCCGAGCTTAGCGTACATCGCTCGTGCCCAGGTGAAGTACTGTTCATGATTACGGCACCTGGCCTCGCATTTGGAGCACCGCTTTCCCAGGCCTAGTACCGCTTCCGCCGCATCGTTTTTATCCCCAGTTCGAACTGACAACTTCAAAAGTTCTTCGAGCAGCAATTCCATCTTCTCATACTCGCCCCGCCGAAACTTGAGGTCAGCCAAACTCTTGGTGGCGTTCTTGACACCCCTGTCATCGACGACTCTCGCCCAGATCTCCAGGGCCTCGTTGTAAAAGGTCTCCGCTTTGTCATACTGCTCGCGGGGAATATAAGCATCTCCTAAGCGCCAAACAACCTCTGCAATGCCTCGCTCATCTCCGATCCGATCGTACATTTCGCGTGCCTCGGAGTAAAGCTCCTCCGCCTCGGCATACCTTCCTCATAGCACCAAGACGTCACCAAGTAGCAAGGAGGCCTCGGTAATTTCGGGGGTATTCCCCCTAGAACGGGCGGTGCTTAACCCATTCTGTGCGCACGTTAATGCTTCGCACGGGCGCCCGCTGTCAAGGTGAATGATGGCTATCGCAGACTGAAGTTTTGCCGAGTACTTCTCGGGTGCCGTGCTGGCGTTTTGTGGAGAGGGAGGGCTCCAATGCTATGTACGAGTGTTAGTCCTGGATGTAACAAACGGTTGTCCCAAGAACCATACCATCCATTGAACCTCGTGCTTGCACTCTAACGCATTTGGCCTTTGGGCTGGATTCATACTCCAGCAGCGGGCCATGATTGCACACATAGCCTGCACCTGTGCAATCTGTGCATGAGTTGTGATTGAGGGTAGCTTGCCCGTCACTACTCGGGCCAGGACATTGTCGCAGGACGGGAGATCACTGAATGGGATCTCACCCGTCATAATCTAAGATGTTCGTAAGCCGTCAGTCCTTCCCGGAGAGATAGGTTTAGATAAGCTACTCACCTCCCAGCAAATCCAGCCAAAAGCCCAGATATCCGTCGCCAAACTGAATTGTTCGGCGACCACAAGCTCGGGAGCAGCCCAACGATAGGTATAACCGCGAGCCGTAAGTGTTATGAACATTCCGCTTTCTTCAAGCTGAACCTGAGGTGATCCTTCATTTTGGTCTGTGGTTTTGTTACTCGGGGGTTCTGATGTTTGGACGATATCTTCAGTTTCTGTTCTGGTATGGGTTTCGAGTTTGCGGGCTGAGCCGAAGTCTGTAATCACAGCATAGTAACTTGCGTTAACTAAGATGTTGAGCTACAACAGGGTATTAAGGGTACGAGAGTTTTAGTAGCTGCGTAAAGCAGGATAGTCCCCCTCCACGAACCGATTTCAGGTCTCCATGACAAATGGGCGGTTGCCTCGAGTGAAGATACTCAACCCCGCAGGCCACATCGCGTATCTGACGCGCAGCTGGTAAGAAGCGGTTCGTAGTCTTTTAGATCAGACATACCAATGAAAGGCGTTCCGGGATGGCCCAATTGTGGGACCGAACGAACTCCCCGACGTGTCCATTGGGTGCCCACGGAAGCACAATCCAGGCGATCCCTTGTTCGAGATCCTCCACGAAACCCAATAACTCGATGACATTCTCGTGCTTGAAGTTCTTTAGCAAACTGAGCTCATATGCGAATTGCTGAGTCAAAAAAGGGTCAAGAACTGTCTACCTCGCGCGCGTGGCGACTTTTAAGGATACTGACTCACTGCACCCTGTTTCTGTTTATCGCCATCTATCAGAAGTCGGAATTGCTTCACCGCAACACCATGAACGATTCCCGATTTTTTATGTATCTCGCAACTATACGAAGGGTCTATAAGGGACGCTTTCAAAATCTTCGCACTTCCTCCAGATTTGGGATTGCGAGTGACAAAAAATATAAGTTTCCGCGGATCGATCCGCAATTTACACATCTCTTTGAATAAATCTTGCTATATAAGTCTCTAATTAGCTATAGCTGATCCATGAAATTGGGGACAGATCGTCATACCGGGCATATCCTCGGCCCCCTCGGTCCTTCTGAAGTGTCTTCGGAAGATGTTGCCAGCGGAACGGATTGGTCGACAGTCGATTGGGGCATATGATGTTATTTGAAGGGATGAAAACTGATGAGACGTATTCTGCAAATGATGTCGTGACAAGAGGGATGGTTTATGGTTTTGGACGACGGGGGAATTGTAACGACGGGATCGTTGGATAGGAAGTGAGAGAAGTGGTCTAAGACGCTTTATATAGTACAGCGGGTGGATATTAGCAGCAAAAATGCGGGCATTGTTCGTCGAAATCGGTGATCCCACTGGAGGGGGTCCTCAACCGATGCTGGGTATTTGCCTAACGCACCTGTGTCAGTTGCCGGGAAACGAATCTCATGACTGGCAAAGATTAACCAAACACGGTAACAAGAATGAATTGAATCCTTGATCCGGCTATAGTGAATGCCTTATTAGTATGAACTGGAACCATGAATTGTTCGGCAAACGCGAAAGACCATCTGGGAAAAAGCCCCTCAAGGCATCACTGGCAAACGGTAGACAGAACGATCCAAGCAAACTATACAGTGTTACTTCGTCTGGAAAGCAGGACCAGTCCGTCGTTTCACGGCATTTGCATCATCTGGCTGTGCTATTGATAGAATATTTCGATTTACGACTTTTAAAAATCTTCCGTCTTGCTTTGGACCGCGATTACCTTCGATTTGTTCCATCGATATTAATTTCGAAATTCCTCGATGATAACTCATATCACTCTTATCTCGTTGGCGTGCTTGGCTGACAGTCATCGAATGACCAACAAACCCTCCTCGTTGTCGCTTTTGCTTCCAGTAGACCCTATCGCAACATCCTTCGTGTCCTAGTTTAAATGCCGTGGTCATATGCATCTAGACAAAGTCCCAGATTATCTCATTAAGCGGAGCCCGGAGGGGGGGTTGCCTTTGCCCAAAACGTTCAGACACGTTGCAGCCTCAATCCCTCGATTCCGTGACGCTATTCCAAATCCTTTTGGACAGGCCAACTGAGTCCCGCTAAGGCCGCTTACTCGCCTCCTGTAATAGCAGCGTACGCCATGATTTTTCTCTCGTCTGTTTCTAAATCCTCTCTCGAAGGTGTTCGTTTGTTGTAATATCCACAACGGTTTGTGTTGGTCGAGGCATGAACATCTCGAACCAGCTTACAGCACTTCCTTTTACATAGCTTCCATTGCGACAAATCATGATGAAGAACTCGCTGGCTCTACGTACTAGTTCATGTTTACACTGTCTCTACAATGAATCTATCGTTTCGCTGCTCTTTCTATTGGAGGGTCAGGGAGCTGGCGGAACTCCGCGCCCCTACGATTGGACAATTCAAAAAGGTTTATGTAAGCTCCCTGTACCGCGGGGTAAAGCCAAACCCCAGCTCGGACAGGTGATCGACACCCCACCAAATGAAAACGAACCGACCCCCTCTGATAGCGTTCAGGAACATAACATCTGACTCAAGACGTGACGCAACTCCATCCATCATGAAGCGGACAATTCGTCTCATCGGATTGCTACAAGACGAGCGAGACATCATTTTCGTTAGCTAGAATTTCCGCCGCGTGCCTCGAATTATTGCATCTAGTAGTGAGCACGATTGGTTTATGCACCCACGGTGACAGCCTGTTCTCTACCCGAACCCAGTCGGATGTTAACTTGGGGTTGTTCCGTGTTTGTTTGCTCTCTCTTTGCATTGTCCGCGGTGTTTCCTGGGCGCTGTGGCTGGGCTTCAATTTCCTTTTTTTTGCTGGTGTAGAAAACTCATCTGCTGACCAATATTCCAGCCTGAACGTTGCCTTTTCATCTCCCGACGTTCAAAGTTAACGTTCGAGTCAAGGTTAGGCGCACCCCCCCCCGTCGGAGCTTGGACTGCTGCCTGCCGGGCTCCATGGTTGAAAAGTCGCCGGTCGAGGAGAAGCTGGCCGGCCGCAGCACTGAGTTGTAAGTATGGCAGCCCGGCGCTTTCTTCGTACCTCGTTGGATCACCTTGCTAGCGTAAGCCTTCGCCCCTGTATAGGTAATGGCCCCATCAACCCCATTTACGGTCTCGCTCTCAAGAACGAACTCGCCAATACCACCAGCAATTGGGAAGATATCCAGTTCTACGACGAGAGCGCTAGTTGTGACTTCAATGAGGCTGTACGTGCAAATGACTGGACTCGGTCCCAGCCCAGCCGACTGACTAGACCATTTGGGTCCTCTGATATCAATATAGTTCACCGGCTCAGAAAAGTTTAGAGGCCTCTTATCGCCCAGGCAGGTATGTCACATTGAGGGGTCTACCATCTGGATGGACGGAGCACTTACCGCGAACGATGACACCTCCCTCTCAGGCAAACGCATGACAACCACAAATTCAACTTGAGCGCCCGTTGCATCTTCACCTTGATGAGATGGCGCCCCTAGAGCAAGTACGATCAGGCCTCGGAGTATTATCATTTGACTGGGAGTGTGCTTCAGCATTTGAGGTCGGCACCTTTGCACTTTCCTACTCCCAAAGAAGAGGATCCCTTTGCTGTTGACGCTCCGCCCCTAGAATTTTGATCGTCACCTCGTTCACAACGACTTTACCTTTAACGCTTCGAGGGGTAGGTTCAGCGACCAGAACGTGTTTTCCGTCGATGTGCCAGGCCGCAGGTTGGTCCCTCCCATCTCCCTTCATGCCCATGCCATCCTTTCCCCCGCGCTGACCTACCTTCTCGAACCCACGATCACCACGCTTCAAGCACATCCTTCAAGGCCAAGCAGAAACTGACCCCAAACCCTCCCAAATTCTCTTATCGTCCCCTGTCACGGAGTTCAACTACTCCGATTCCGGCGTCTCTGTCGAGCTCACATCCGGGGAGGAGCTCAAAGCCACATACGCCTTTGTCACATTCTCGGTTGGAATGTTGCACCACCCAGAAGATGTCACTGTCGAGCTCTTCTTGGCTCGAGTGGAGGCAGGAGACGATCGATCCGATGAAGATGGGCACTTCCGCCAAGGTTCGTCTGTCTTTGTTTCTGGTGGCAGAAGGCAAACTGACATACGGGTAGCTGACGCGAACGTGTTATAGGGAATAGATTTTCTTGCAATGTTATGAGACGACAATGAGGTACAAACTTGGTCGATCTCTTTAAGGCGGGAGGCAGTGATGCTGAACCTTCGCCCGTTTCGGTGCGGATCATTTCATTAGATGGACTGGTACAGTGGTGCGCCAACCCATACCGGCGTGGATATTACCCAGTCTGGCAATCCCTCTACCACGAACGGTGATATTCAGTGCGGAAAGACGAGGCCGACGATGTCCGGCGGCGTTTTTCTGGACCAACCTGGATAGGAACGCGATAAGCGCCGGCGGGGAAGTGAGTAAGACATGAGGCTTCCCGCACCACTTGACAACATCCACCGCTCGCCCATTCTAGTATAGAGACCGTCCATAGATTCTCGTTCAGCTATTATACCTCTCAATTTCGTAAAATGACAACCGCTGACAATGTGGGTGGGAGATTGGCTAGAAGGTTGGCAGTCGTACGTCCACAAGCACTCCAGTCCAGCTTGCAATTATTCACGCCACCGATAACCTAGGATGAGGCGTACCGTGCATTGGATGACTATCATATAAACCGTCGGAGAGTAGTTTTTATTGCCAACGACGAAAGGCGCACCGGCGGTTATGGTGTTGTCCGTCAAGCGCGCCTCCATCCCTCCTCCTACCTTCCTACTTGGCTTGGTTCACATCTATATGGCCAGCCTCAAGTAGTAGCCGTCAAGGAGATCAAGCTGTCAGCCATGTATGATGCATCTGACTTGAAACGGGTGGGCTCATGATTCCTTCTATATTCTCCGGTGCTGTGCGTTAATACGGCCGCGGATGCTAGGCCTTTACGAAGGAGGTCTTGATTTGGTCCCGTCTCAAGGGGCATCCTGGTATCGCCAAGTTTCTCGGCTTCTGTGCTGACTTTGATCGTTCAGAGGCTTGGCTAATATCGCAATGGGAGCCATACGGGAACGTGAGCGAATTCATCCGCGGACGCGAACTTGAAGTGCCGGAAAGGTTATCGCTGGTGAGTGTTCATCAGGTCGAGTAAAGCCCTCATGCTCACAGCTCTCGCTGCAACAAGGCTTACGACACTATCGATGGATTAAGGTTCCTTCACCAGCTAAATCCTCCAGTGTGTCACGGAGACATTAAATCTGTGAGTTGTGAGACTCTCGAGTCGGCTCTCCGTCTAATCGAAATTACGGCAAAAGGCGAACGTTCTTGTCAACCTGGAATGCAGGGCCGTTCTTTGTGACTTCGGGCTGGCACGACTCTATGAAGATAGTGGGTTCCACAGGTTGGAGACTACGGCCGGGTTCAAAGGATCCCTCCGCTGGTGCAGTCCTGAACTGCTCAACGGTCAGCCGAGAACCGAAAGGAGTGACATATACGCCTGGGCCTGGCTGGTGTGGGAGGTTTGTCGAAGTATTTTCATACTATGGCACTCTACTTACGGTCCTCGTCTGTTAGATAATGACAAACGAGCTTCCTTACGGTGAAGGAGTGGCGGAATATGTCATCATCCGCAAGATTTTCGAAAGTCCCCTTTCTCAAGTTAATGGAGAATCTCGCCTCAGTGATTGTCTCCAGCTTTGGGAGTTAATGAAGAGGTGCTGGTTGGTGGAACCGCTGCAACGCCCGACAAGCGCAATGTGCAAAACGATCTTCGAGTACCTTGTGAGTCTCCCTTCGCTCAATTTCCCATATGAATCGTCACCGATTCCCTTTTGTTTAGCCTCACTGCTCTCCCACCTGTAAATCTGCCCATCATCATACCCAGTCGGCTGCTCTGCTGGAGAATCTGGGAGACCTCGAGAGCTGGAACGGCAATCACAAGGCAGGATATGCGTACCTCAATCAGGCCCTACATCGCTACGAAGAAGAGGGGAATGACAAGGGAATCGCCAGCGTTCTTCGTAAACAAGCTGCCGTAGCGTTTCGTGATTCGAACTTCGTCCAAGTCATGAAGGTCGCTCCCGCGGCCTTGGAGAAGTGTAGGAGTCTACAAGATGATATCGGCGTAGCAGATGCCCTATACTGGATGGCGCTTGTGGAGCCGAAGCTGGCGGACGCTATCCTCAGCCTCCAGAAGAGCTTGAACATCTTCCGGGAAAAGGAGAACCCCGTTGGCCTTGCAAAATGTCTCCAACATCTCGGAGAACTTTACCGACGCAGGGGTCAAGTCGAAAATGCGTTGTTTACTTTGGAAGAAGCCGTGGATGTTGCATCTCGCTGCGGCGACAGGCTAGGAGAAGTCAACTCACTCCACGTCCTCGGGACCACACATCACGACCTCGATCACATTGACCAAGCAATTTCTGCCTTTCAGAGGGCCCACGACATTGCGAGGGACATTGGGTGGGAGCCGGTATTGAGCACGAGTCTTTGCCGCTTGGGGTGGGTCAAACTCGACCAAGGTAACCATGCGGAGGCGGAGGAACTGCTCAGCGAGTCGGTTCGCATCGCCCGAAACAGCGACGCCGGTTGGAGGCTGGGTCAAGGGCTCTACTACTCGGGAAAGTGGTTCCGAGCGCAGGGACGACTCGAAGAAGCCATTTCAGCTCTGGAAGAGTCGTGCTCCGTTTATCAGACGTTCGCACTCGGCCTCGACTGGGGGTTCGCGGATGCTGCCGCTCTCCTCGCTGATTCAAAGTCGGCATTCGGTCACAAAGAGGAGGCTCTCGCTTGGTACGACAGCGCTATAGCGGAATGGGGCAAGAGCGGGGATGGCTACGAGCACCAAATTTCGCGATGCTTGGCGGCGAAGGACGCCATTTTGGCGGAAATGCGGCGACGTGATGAGGGAACCCTGCACGACGAAGAATCCTCGCAATCGACAGGAGCTTTGGGGGCGAAGCCGGTGAGTGGAGGAACGGGCGGAAAATAAGTAGAACTCCGAAGACGGTCACCAAATGAGAGGTCGGACGATACGCGAGACTCGCACTGTCTAAAACCCAGGACACCTCCGAGGTGTCCCACGCCCCAAGCTTACCATTGATTGTAAGATGCTTATAAGGCATCATAAGGAACAAAAAGCGTGGAGGGCTCA
>WSUI01000738.1:0-13750 GCA_019633595.1 Tulasnella sp. UAMH 9824
ACCTTGAATCCATGTTTAGACCCCAGGTTCACAGCAAGGGCCCTGTACCGTCTTTCCCCGCCTCCGACGAGGGACTTAAGCGACGTTCAGGTCTATAGCACCTTTCGAGTGAATCTGGACTCGGGGCCACAAAATATATAGACATCCCCCAGAACGACCGCATGGTTGAAGCTTGCGGTCGTTCCCAGCGCGGCTGGGGTGCGGGGGCCCGCCGATATAGACCGTGAGGATAAGCTAAAGGCTATTAGCAAAACGATAGGATCTCGAGAGGAACGGTGCACTGGATCGCCTCACGGAGACGTCGTTTTTGTCTCTCTCTAAGGGCTGAGTCTCTGGCAATCTCGGGCAGTAGTCTGACATCCACTTACAAAACTCTCTCATGGGGCTAGAGACTTTTAGAGGGGGTTCTCGATCATAAGACATGTGAAAGGAAAGGATCGGCGGAACGGAAAGCGCCTGATTTCCCAATCCTCGGCCGACCGCGTTTACAGTAGGGCTTGAGAGCGAATGTTAATCGCTGACAGGGTTCGCTTCTCCGAAATACATCTCGACTCAAGTGTCGTCTTAATTTTCACAGGGCATTCGCCGTCAATGAACTCCTTCGAAGCTTCTGGTTGGTGCTTTGCTCGGACATGAGCCGAAAGCGTCGAGAACGAGCGAACGGAAAGCCGTGTGCAAGGGTCACTCAGACCCTTCAACTCCGGTGGCGCAAGATACACACATCGCGTTTTGGGCATATGAGAGATATATTGTCGATGGAGGTCGCTATCGGAGAGTTGAGCTTTCCGCGCCGGGCTCAATCGCAAAGAGCACAGAGTGTTGTGCTCCCGAGGAACGCTTCCGGAATAATTGGCCTAGTCATTTTGGTCATATGGGCCACTTCGACATATCACACAAGCCTAGATATGGTCTAGTCGGATCCCCCTTTTGCGAGGTGCGACCAACGCGAACAGGAAAGTGCTAGATCGCGGTGACCTGTCGGATGAGGCTGGCCCAAAGGTTCAATGAAAGGAGCGGGAATCGAAGGCCTATCGATGGAGCCCAACCCTGTTTGAGAAACAAAATTATTTTATAACGTTCTCTCATCAAAGAACCTGTGAACAGGTGGAAATAATGGGACTTGAACATATTGGGCGCGGGAGAATTCCCCATTGGTATCATGGACTGAATGGAGGGCCTCGTTTAAAGAGCGCAAGAATCGCGGAAAAGTGGTTGGTGCACCCGGATGGACCTCGTTCCTTTCTGCGCCCTGTTTCTCAAAGGCGAGGTGCCGTGCGGTCCCTCTGCCTGGGCAAAATGACTCCCCCGATTCACTCTCGGCTCTCACGCAGATCAATGCTCTCGACTATGGAGGTTCAGGGGGAGGAGGGGGGGGGACAAGCTTCCGATCCGGTCCCTAGCGATCACCGATCGTCTTGACCCTTTGCAGACGAGCGACACGGGACCGTAGGTTCACTTGTTACGGCAAACTTGACTGAGAGTCTCCGATGTCCTTGCTGATGGTTCAAAAAGGAGGGGTCTCGGGGACGCGAAAGTCGGGTGGCCATTGGGCCGTGCTGCACGGTGCCTTACACGCGGCTCGGGTGGGAATCCCGGATTCCGGAGTGGGACGGGGATCCAGAGGTTGAAAGGGACCACATTGGTGTTTCCAGCTTGCCCTCCCCGAATGCAAAATGGCGTGAATTCGGAATTTGAGCGGCGTGTTACGGAGGAGATGGGGGCGAGTGCGTGACTATAATGTAAAAAAAAGGGCTCATTAAGGTAAAAAGATCACGAAAACCCGAATTTCCCATCACTTCCGGGCCTCCCGACGCAGTGGGTGGTTGGAGGCGTAGGTTGAGGAAACGTGCTGTTGGCTGTTTTGCGTTGGGATTGGAAGTGGGTAAAGGAAGCACTGTCAAAGGGTTGATATGTGGGTTCTGTTCTTCATGTCGAGCTTGTTCTCATGATTATCAGGCAGCAAATAAGTGATCGTCCGATAGAGCGGCACAAAAGAAGAATAGAGATCAAGCGGAAGATTAGGCCATAGACTCGGACGCGCAGAGGCCTTGCCACTCGACCCGAAGAAAGCGCAAGGTCCGGGTGGTGAGATGCCGTCGTCGACGTGTGGAAGTCGGACGGATGAGTAAAAAATCTGTCCATGTCTGGTCTGGTGAGAGAAGTAGGCGGGATTTTCGTGGTCGCTGGATGAGGAATGACGAAGTGAGATTGACTGGTTCTGGCACGTCAGGGATGCGACCTGACCCGGGCGGGGGAACGGAGAGAGCGGAGCTTTTCATTCTCTTCTGAATCCTTTCTCGACCACATCCAAAGTGTCCTCTTCCCCTCCTCCCCTCCTCCCCCGCCCCCTCCCACACCCAGCTCCCTTTTAACGACCGCAACGACCTCTGTACGATCATCGACACAGCTCGCACATTCTCATCGTTCAAATCAACCTTTTTTTTCATCATCACCCCTTCCCTTGCTCTCACTCCGACGACTTCTTTCGCTTTGGTCCAGCCCGTAACGCCCTTCCCCTGACCTCATCCTCATCCATCCTTGCGCCTCAATCCCCAACCACTCCAACCTTTTCCGCTCTATCTACCCCCTCGCAAGCTAGCAAAAGCGAGCCAGGATCGAGTGAGCGACCCAACCACCGTCTGCTTCAACCTAGATTACCATGGATAACTGGAGGATCACCGTACTCGGGGATGGTGGTGTAGGCAAGACTGCATTAGCCGTACAAGTGAGCTATTTCCCATCGCTCCCTATCCAGCCACACGGGGAAGAACATTCGTTTTCTGACCGGTGCATGCGGTCTTTTCATCTTCCTTAGTACATGCTGGGCTGCTTCGTCGAGGTGCGATCCTGCAACTCTCCTCTGCCTTGCACCAGGTTTTTTGCTCACCACGCTCGACCATTCGTCGGTCTCTCTCACGTTTAGACTTACGACCCGACGATAGAAGATGCGTACCGCAAGCAAGCCATGGTCGATGACAGGATGTGCTTCATTGAAGTCATCGACACTGCCGGTCAAGGTGAGCACTGCTTGATCGCGCGTGGGGCTTTGGCATCCCGAGCCGGCTCCCTGGCGTCAAACCGATCGACTGACTAGTCATAATTGCAACCGCTCGCCAGAGGAGTACGCAACTCTCCGAGACCAATGGATCAGGTGAGGTCCAAGCTATCCGGTACTTCCCGTCATCTCGTGCTGACTGTCTCGCTTGTTCCCCCGCCAAAATGATTTTAGAGAAGGCCAAGGATTTGTCCTCGTGTACTCGATCACTTCACGAGCGAGCTTCGATCGACTCGAAGTCTTCCGGCAGAGCATGGTTCGCGTAAAGGGCGAGAACTGCACTTTCATTTTGGTCGGGAACAAGGCGGACAGGCAGTCGGAGCGGGAAGTGCTAAAGGAGGAAGGCGCACAATACGCTCGGAAGCTCGGCTGCGAGTTCCTCGAGACTAGTGCCAGGACAGCCTACAACGTCGATCGCCTGTTCAGCACCCTTATCAGGACGCTTCGAGCAAAGCGTGATGGCGCCATGCCAAACGGCGAGGCAGAACCGATTGTGAACGCTCAGCAACATCCGGATCTACCTCACGGTGGCAAGCCGAAAAAGAAGAACCCGAAATGCGTGATTGTGTAGGGGGTGGAGGAGGAGAAAGAAGAGAAGAGGGATTGGGTGCCCTTCCCGAAAACCCTGTCGAAGAGCGAGTGATTCGCTCGCTCCGTCGAATAGTGTTGACGGCAAACGACACCTCGACCCTCGGAATGAATGTTCTTTGGGTTCTATAACCACCTAGACTTGTTTCTCCTGCTTCGACATGGCACTCATATTGCCTTTCATCTCTCACCCACTGGTTCTCTTACTCCTTTTCTCTCCTTCTTTTTTTTTGCTTTTTTTGCTTCTAGTCCTCTCTATCGCCTCATCTTGCCCATTTCCACAATCAGGTCGCAATGTCACATTAAACTCTCAATGATCCTCTTACCCCTCAGCCTCCATGATGCTGTTCTTACCCCTTTTCTCTCTCCCCTTTGCCCCCTCGGACACTTTCCATTTTGGCGAACAACCGGCCAATGACTACCCTTCATATACCAATTGACCCCGCTTGGTTAGCCACTTTGATTTTTTCCTACTTGGTTAAACACGGCTTTTTGTTTCTTCTTTTCTCCCTTCAGTCCTGCTTCTCATCGTTTTCTCGGCTCGGGGTCAACTTGTTTAAGATTAGCAGGTATCTTTTTCCTTCCCCTTGTCTTTGCTCCTCCGCTTCACCTGTGTCCTGGCTCTTCTTTTCTCTTGGCGTACTTAACGATGTGCATGTAAGCTTCAGTATGAAGGGGCAAAAAAAAATAAGGTCGTACGAGTTATCGGATTTCTTTCCCATCTCAATCCTGCTGCGTTTGCCACTTTTTGCTCGCGTACATATCTGTCAGGCTGATCGTTTCGTTTCCCAAGTTGGGCGTCAGATAGCAAGTCGGCGTCAAACAGGGGATATACTTAGCGCCGGTCCTAGGGGGATTAGTGGGCGCCCCTTGAACAAACTTCAGCCACGTTAAGGCAACACGACGAACCTCGCTCTAGCATGGGAAATGGGCTCTTTTTTGAGCTATGGATTAGCGTGGCGAGTTACACAGACACCGCCCGTCTTGGCAAAGGTATTCTGGGGTCATCTGGTGGTCCATCAGAACGCAAGTCCGCGAACAGCAGACTTTCCACTATCCCCAAACTGATTTTGTGAGCCAAGACTCAAGGATGTTTGCACTCGAGCCTGTCATCCTTGTAACCGTTGTTTTCCGTTCGATTCCACCGGGCGCGCTGTCCGTTTTGGTGGTGGTTGAGAGCGTGGGAAGTGGTACCTTGGCGGCACCCGACCCGCCGTTTCAGGTCCGCCGTCGTGCTTCCATTCGGCATACGGGCATGGTTTCCTCAGCAACAGTCTCTGCGATGTCTCACCAGGTTTCCACATCGTCGGCATCGGCATCGAGACCCATTTATAAAGGGAGATTGGCACCGTGAGGGCCATTTCTTCTTCAGAGTCCCTCTCACCAGCCTTCCCCTCTTTCCCCTTTCCAACTTTTCACTTTTCTTTCTTTCGGTGAGTCCTGACGATCATGGTTCGGAAAAGACAATTTCTTATGAGTGTACACGAATAAACAGGCCCAGGTGGTCTTAGCTGCTAGTCAGTCCCTTCACAACAACATTCCCTTGAACGTATATTCCTTTTTCCTCCTTCGTGAGTAGACCAGAAGCGTGAACTTAGAATCGCAAAATCTCTGATAAGACATTTCTCGACTGTAGGAACCTTTTTGAAAGACACCATGTTCGCTTCCTCTTCCAACGTTCTCGCTCTCCTTGCTGCTTTCGCTCTCGCCTCCCAGGCGGTTGCCGGTCCCTCTGTCGTCCCAGCAAGAGCTGGACTTCACTCTAAGCTCGCTCGCCGGGCCATGAAGCGTCAACGGATTGATGATGCTCAGACTTCTTTGCGTGAGTAAAAAATCCCAAAGCCGCGGATCTGTCAACCATGCTAACATGAGGTCCCTCATGCAGAGCTCGACCCTTCCCAAATCGGTCCCAATCTGGCTCTTACCGGCCAGGAGGTGCCTGCAGCTGGACAAGTTCCATCCCTGACGTCCACGAATAACTACATCAACGTGCGTGTGGAGTGGTCACCTTGTCTTCGCAAGCATTAATTGACCGACGTTCCGCTGTTTTTCTAGTTCTGCTTGACCCAAAACACCGTGCTCACCAATGGGAAGCAGATCACCACCGGAAGCTGCAACCAGACACCTATGGGCCGCATCATTGCAACCGACAAGATGCCCGTGGCTAGATTCACTTTCCCGCCCAACGGCGGGGCTATCGCCGCAAATACCGGTTTCACCATCAAGATGGTGCGCTCACCTCTTCCTAATTTTATTATTTCGTGTCTGACTTCAATCCGTTTCACGCAAACCAGACGGTTGTCAATATTGATGCGGGCCATTTCACAAATCCTACAACGACGTACTACAATGCTCCTCAAACCGTCAACGCGAACGGTGTCGGCGTCGGCCACACTCACTGCGTCATCGAGAAGATCTCCGCCTTCGACACTGAAGAGCTGACAGATCCAAGGAACTTTGCCTTCTTCAAGGGTCTCAATGCGGCCCAGGACGCTAATGGTCAATTGACGGCGGACGTGACGGGTGGTCTCCCTGTTGGATTCTACAAATTATCCAGTGTACGTAGAGCTCATTGGGATCAAACGAGCTCTTTGCTGAAATCATTTGTTACCATTCGTTCAGATCAACACCGCATCGAACCATATGCCTTTCCTCGTCGCGGTTGCTCAGCATGGTACGGGCGACGACTCGATTTACGTGAGTAGGAAGTGGTGGCACTGGCTATCCCACCAATGGACTAACAATCGAATCGCTCTTGCCATGATACCAGTTCGAGGTGTCCGCCGATGGAAAGCCCTCTGCCGCTAACATCGCCGCCAACCAGTCCAACACCGCGGGTGTCAACAGCAACGCATCCGCCTCGGTTTCCGCAACTGCATCCTCGACTGCCACTTCCGTCGCCTCTGCATCCGTCTCAACTGAGGCCGCTGTAACCTCTACAGCCTCAGCCGCTAGCGAATCCGCCACCGGAAAGGACGCTGTCGCTGCATCCGCTTCCGAAACCAAGGCCGCTGCTACTGAAACCAAGGCCGCTGCTACCGAAACCAAGGCTGCTGCTAATAAAACCGAGGCTGCTTCTTCCACTGTGGCTACGTCTGCCGCTGCATCGACATCCAGCGCTGCGGCTGAAAAGGGTGACAAGAACAAGAACGGCAAGAAAGACGACGTGTCCGAGTCGGTTGTCGCCTCTACCGCTGCTGCAACGAGCTCGACCCCAGCCAAGGGAGCTGCTGAGACCTCCGCGGCCGCTTCAAGGGAAAGTGTAAAGGAAACTTCCAGCGCTGCTTCGACAGTACGTCTTATGAAACGGTATCCTAATCTACGATCCACACCTGACGAATTTGGTTTCCTTAGGCCTCTGCATCTGGCGCACCCCAGGAGACTGGCACGTCAAAGAACGATAACAAGGGCAAGGACAAGAACTAACGAACATTGTCTACCTTTCCCGAGGAGAGAGGACTCCTGTCGACGTTCGATACTGCTTCGCGAACAGCGGATTTGTTGTATCTGTACTAGCTTTGCACGATCAGACCTTTTATCTTTTTACTTTGCTCGAAGGATATCCACGCGCAATAAACAGCATACTGAGTTTTAACACTGGTATTGAACACAGTTTCGGCAACGTCTGGAATCACAACGAAGGAACTGATCGTACAGAGGGAGTATGGAGCGACAGCAGAGGAAGCTAGAGGCAAAGAGGGGGGTGTTCCAAGACAAATATAAAGGTCCGGACTCACGCCTATGACCAATAGTAAAATACTTGTGCTGGAGGAAAGGAGAAGGGAGAAGGGAGAAAATGCAAAGGTAATAAGTATCAAAAAATGATGAATGGTAAAGAAAAGGAAACGGCGGGAAAGGGTGATGCAAAGTAGGACGTGTGCGTATGATACAGTATACATGATTGCAAGGAAAAGGTAATCAAAAATGGGCGAAGGCGAAGGGCGTTGCAGGGGGAGACGGAACCTATGAACTAGAAGGCAGGGGGCCGGGTGAAGCACGAAAAGGGAAAGGAGAAAAATGCTGAAGCTGAACGAATGGTGACGAGAGCAACAAATGAAATCCAGAAGGAACAGGAGTGCGGAAACAGCGCAGGGCCGTGTGCCCGACGGCAATCAATTAAAATCGGGCGCCTCATAAGTGCCTGAATTGTCGAACGCGAAGCCCGTCGAAGCGCTGCAAATCGTCATTGCGTCACTGTCTCTCCGTGAAAGCCTCCCGCTGTCTCGTCGAGCCGATGAAATGGGCGAAGGCGAAGATGGGGACGAAGGCGGAAGATTTGGTGCGGAAGGTTGTGATGTCGGTGACGGTGATCCAGCTTGGAGTAACTTGCGCATCCGACTCCCTGGACGGGATTTTGAGCTAGAGGTGGAATGCCGTCGGCTCGGCGTCTGTGCCGTTGAATGATCTGGCACACTTGGGGTCGGGCTGAACGACGTGGGCACCTCTCCTTCGGGCACAGCGACAACGCTGTTTCGATGGCGACTGAAGAATCGAGACATCCTCCCGCGTGGCGAGATGGACCAATCTTTGGAGCGACGGCGAGATGGCGTTGTGGAGCCAGAAGGAGTTGGATCGGCGGGGAAGACGGTTTGTTGGGAGCGGGTATGGGGCGATGAGGGTGAAGAGGCTGGGGGGAAATTACGGCGACCAGAAGAATAATAAATAGCGCTAGCAGGACGATCTACCAACGAGGACGACGCGCGTGGCATAAGGAAGCCGTGTCCGCTTAGCTGGTAAGGGAGACCAAAGTAGTCGTCCGATCTCCACTGCCTCTGATGAGTCCGTCGTGGGGGTCGTATGCGACCTTCTTCGTCGTATTTTTCCGCGAGCTCCCTATCCAGTTCGTCGAAGTCTTCGTCTTCATCATCTTGAGTCAGCCTAGAAGGACCTGCTTTCGCAGCAGGCTGAGAGGTAACGCCTCTCGCTTCCCATTCCACGGGCATGTTCGTCCTCGAGTCTAAGATCGGGGCGATCTGCGATGACGACGGCTCGATCGAAGGCTTGGCAGTACTGCCTACCAGTGTCGATCTCCTCGACTCGGCCGGCGTCTTCGTCGTTGTCGTTGTCGTGGCAGGCTGAGGTTGGGATGCCTCGTTCGACGAAAGCGTTACCTCGGAACCACGGAACTCTCCGCTTGGTTGGACCCCGCGACTCCCCTCACCACCAATTTCTGCGGTAGGCATCGGAACCAATGTAGCAGCCTGGCTGAGCGGACTGATCTCCGGTCCGGGCTTCGTCGGCGGGCTACTCCCTTTGATGGTGTTCAAATTCGAGACTTCCGAGAACCTATCGCCGGCGGAAGATACTTTCAAAGAGTGGCCGGAAGCCGACTCGAGGTCCCCCTTTCTCCTCCTCTGCTGATTGACGTCTTCCTCCATTTCGTAATCCGACGGTCCAGGAACCGGGAGAGTACTGCGGAACGGATCGTACTTCGGATAATCGGGCATTTCAAGAGCGATACGACAGCCAAAGACTGAAAACATTGTGCTGGACACCGAGGGTACGATGGAAGATAAAGGTTGGGGAGCGTTTAAGAAAAATACGGCGCAGAAGACGGTGGTCACTATGATGGAAAGGGGAGGAGACATACCCGAGTGTTAGCTTCAGTGTACTAATGTGACGAGGCATAGGATCGATCATCGAGGCGAGGGGAAGGGGGAGGAGGAGAAGGGGCACGAGGGAGGAGACAGAACTCACCACAGAGCCCGATTATATGAAATATACTGTTCTGTTTGGCGAGCTTCCACAACGAGGAACCGGGATCCTTGCGCCACGTGGAAAGCAGCCAGACAATCGCAGTCCCAGTCATAGTGGCAATGACAGCCGCCAACGAAATCCTGCAAGACAAGAAAAGAAAGGAGACGGAAAGAGAGACACGCAAAAACGCGGCCCGGTAGGTATCAGCATTAGCTCTTCGGTGTTTCATTCGGGCATGCGTGAGGCGAGAGACATAATCCGAAAGAAGGTTGATGGGGGAGGATGGCAAGTGAGACACGGCCCAGGACCGGCAAGACTCACCATTCGTGCGATACATCGTGCGGCTCCTTAAACAGTGGGAAACATCCGGAGAACCATTCACCGGGAAACGGTGCGTCTAATAGGCGTTCGCGCAAATCAGGGTAGGGGAAAAGACAGAAGGTTTCGTTCGAAGGGTCAGCCTCTGCTCGGAGCTGAGAAGCTGGGCGAGTCTTGTCTCGCCCACTGCATCCGAGACATTTTTATACTCACCTGTGACACAACGCATACGTGACCTGACGAGAAAGCTCGTACCGAGAGCTTGTGCTATTGATAGCCCCGAGAACCCAATCATGGTGTATTTGCATTTGCCAACTAACGCGGAAGGAAGGCGACGAAGAAGCGTTCAGCCGGCCCGCTCGCCATCAATGAACGAAGCCTTTGCAAGATACCGGCAAACTTACAGAGTATCCACAGCTTGAACACCAGCAGAGCTTCTAGGACGGTGCTGACGAAGATAGCAGCCCTGTGAAATGGTATCAAAGGTTCCCAGACGGAACACACACAGCAAACACACGATCAGCATTGAAATCCGGAAGATGCCGTTGGCAGGGAGAAGCCGTGAGATGAGACTGGAACGCAAACGCACCATGTACGGAAAGTGAACCACCACATGCAGCTGATGGGAGAGAAAGGAGTTTCCATGATGTCAATAACTCATGCGCGAATAGGCAATTTCCTGGGAAGAAAAAACTGGAATTCTCACTCCTATTTCCACCAGGGAAGAAGGCACATGGGTTAGATTCGGAAATGCCCAGGATATAGGGAAAGCCGAGGGGGGTTCGACTTACAGATCGAACCGACACTCGGTGTGTAAAAACAAAGACGTCCAGACTGCGGGAGTCGCGATTAACGCGCTGGGTTCAGCACCGGGTGTCTCGACGATCGAGGAACAAGGGAGAAACCACACGCACCCAACGCAGCATAGATTGGGATACCGATTGAGAAAGTACAAGAACTTTGGGATTGTCATCGGTGGGCTAGAGAGGGAGAGCGGGTGCGCCGTGGTCAGCGGCCAATCAGCGGCGTATCCGGGAAGGCATGTCGCGTACTTCCAGATCTTTAGGTGTTGTCTCTCGGTCGGAGGATCCTCTTTGGGAGGCATTTCCTTTGTGATCATCAATATGCGATCCATCACCGCGATGGTCTAAGCGAGAAACGGTGCGAGTGAGACATGGGTGTCCATGTGTGGAGACCGATGCAGCGCCCCGCGCGCGAGATCGGAGTGCAGACTGACCAGACAAGCAACGACAACGTAGCGAACAGCATCGAATCGACGTGCTGCAAGAACTATATCTCCGTCTCCAAAGTCGGTGGCGAATGCCGCGAGGCCGACGGTGTCATTTGATGAACGCCAGTGTGTCCTCCAAAGGGCCGATACCATGGCCAGACGAAGAGATTGAGGTTTGGACTGCGGTCCCCCGGTCGTCGTCGATCCCCCCGCACTGGTTTAGCGTATGATGCTAGTTGGTGGGTGGGGGTGGATGGTGGGAGTGTTGGGGGGGGGGGGTGGAAGGATCGAGAAAAGAGACTAGGAAGATGTGCAACGGGGGGGGAGGATATAAGTATTTGATGGGGGCAAAGGCGAAGACGGGAGGTGCCCGAGACCCAGATGCGACTCACATAGCGGGTAGTGTAAAGATGTCTCTTGCAAGCCACTGGCTTAATACGTGGGTTGATGTTTAGCCAGCCGGCGGCGGAGCGAGAACTGTCGAGAGGTCGTGACGGGGAGACGAGTCGGATACAGGACGAGAAACAGCGTGTAGGAGTGACAGATTGGTATTTGACGGTGGTGGCTGCAGGAGGTTGCCTACATCGCATCAAGCTGGGTGAGCGGCTTTGCGGTTAAGTGATCAGACAGTGAGACATTGGGACCCAGCGAGATGTCTCAGGGGCCTTCCACCAGACATTTCCCCCTCCCTCCCATCTCGGCACCTATCCTCATGAGCCAACGACGGATCATCCCGACTCTTACCCGAACATTCTTCCTCGCCCTTCTCTCCCGGCTCGGTTTCCTTGCCGAACCCTCAACCTAAGACAATCCCCTGCCCGGACCGTCGCCGCGCAATGAGCCTTTTGCTGTGAGACAGCCATCGGCGGGTGGGCTGTGAGACGGAACATTCCGTTTCATCCACACCCACGCCCACAGCTCCGCCTTTGCTCGCCCAACATGGACGTGTACACATTGCGTGTAATCAAGACCGCTCACGTTCAGAGCTTACCGGGATGCGCCAATTCTGCACGAACTTTTCCCGGCAACCCGTCATATTTGTCCCATCCTTACGCTGTCTCCAATCACCATACAACCCGTATCCTCCGGAGGCGGCTTCTCATGTCGGCGGATGTCCTTGGACCTTTTTTCAAAATCTGCCCCTGAGATTCCCCGACTGCCGGGATGCGAACCCGATTGGCCAGAAGCGGTCATTCTTGATCGAGCACACTCGACGAGAACCTTGCTGCGGATTCTGTTACTCCCGAGACAAGACATGTTTTTATTTTTGGGCTTCTCCCTTCTGGCGTCGTCAATTATACCCTCAGTCGCCGTTAAGTCCTTCTAGCTTGTCCGCTCGCCGACCTTTAGCCTTGGCCGGTGTTACGAGAGCGCACCCTCTGCCGTACGATGTCTTGGCAAAGATGGAACAAAACCCAGTGTCGGAATCCAATCTCGCTTAAACGGACTCCATTGATACCAGTGCTCATCCTCGCGGGCATTACGGAATCCGTCATATGACCATCAATTGGATCCCTATTCCTCGACCCACAACTGATGCTCCCACTCACGGCAACGATCCCTTTTCCACGCATACCCAACGCACATTAAGTGAAAATGGTATAATAACTGCGCAGTATCTCAAACACGAACCGGCCCGTCTTATGTTCACCCACATTTTTACAGGATGGCAAGATCGCGTGGGTCTTCGTGGGTTTTGTCTCAAAACCCATGAGAGAGAGGCGGAGACTCGCCCACGTCTCCGCGCGTGATGATTGACGGCCTCGTTTGTCTCTCGAGCCGGTTGTCTGATTTTGACTCAGCCGGGATGTCTAACAAGATGTTTGGATGCCTTGCCGGTACCAGATCAGCATTACGGCGTCCTCGAAAGCCTCATCCAGCCTCGATCAGCTCCACTGAATTATGGAACACACTCGCCGCTCGTCTTCGACCCTCCGAATAAACAGGCTCTGAATTTGGCTTGGCTCAACTACAGTCGGTACCGCTTTGATATTTTGAATCGCTGTGAACTAGGCTAGCATACACTCCGCTCGCGAGGCTCTCGGACCCGGTAGAACAATTCTTCCGCAACCTTCGCCGCATGACTTCGTCTTGTACAAACTTTCTGAATGAAAGGCTTTCACCAACACAAAGACCTCGACGACCTTCACGAGCTTCTGGCTCGATAGAAGCTCAACATTCAGAGTGCCCAAGACCGCGCGGTGAACGGTGTTACAAGTCCGTCCCCAGGTATGCACATCCACTCTCAAGCTCTTCATAGACGCCCAGCACCTCCACCACAATGCCATCCAGTCCGTCATCCCCACTCAGCATCGCCTCGGGTTGAAACGAAAGGCCATCTTCTTATGCCGCCGGGAAGGTTCAACCGGCCAATCACCATTGCCGAATTCAACTTTCCCCACAATCCACGTGGAGGTCATGCAAACAACGGGCCTTGGCGCCTCGTCTCCCCGATGTCGACTCGAACTTCTCAGGTTCGACCTATTCCTTCCGTCCTGGAGCTCACTGACGCGCTACCACCGCCATGCGGAAGACGGCGAAGGCGGCATACCGTCCCGCAGCGCTGAGCACGGTATAACAACGCGTTGGAGGGGCGGATGGGGGACACGCTCCCTCGAGACGTCTTACTTCGAACGTTGGTCGACCGAGACCATCATACACCTATCTTCTTCGCATTCACACTCGTAATCACAAGATGACGACCATGGCTGAGGAACAAGTCGAGATGTATCATTGCATCCCGATCCCCGATGGAGATTGGAGGGATATCTTTGCTACTCAGGCCATCAAGATGGCGTTACTTCATAACAGTACGTGTTCTCGACTTCTAGACAGCTTCTCTTCGCTAAGCTACACCTCGG
>WSUI01000739.1:0-17539 GCA_019633595.1 Tulasnella sp. UAMH 9824
CAGCGTGATAATACTGACTCCCATAGTGGCTAATGAAGGCATTGATGTCCGAGTGGAGAAATATTGTAGATGTCATGCCAGAACCGGTTGCGACCTCGAGATTGAACAGACCTAACATTGATAGAGAGCAAGTTAATAGTTACTTACACCCGGCGAGTCAGGAAATATCAGTAGTCCTCACCTCCGTCTGCTCGCTTCAAACTTGCTACAACCTTACTATCGGGGCCGACTGACCATATGTCGTCCCATTTAGTGCCCGGCCACCCAGGCTTGCTTAAAGTATTCGGAAAGGACCCAAACAACGCCCCATATCTTGCATGGCATATCTCGTTTCAGGGATTCAACATTTCTCTGCAGAGGGACTCACTCGACCTCGGATCGCACTTGCTTACCAGGCTCCAGAGACCAGTTTTCACGATATCCTCGTACAATAAGTCGAACTCCACCATTCTATAGTCTGTTTGAGTAGTAATTCATCATGGAAAGTGTTCAAGAACCTGCCTGGAGTGTGATCGTCCGATGGATAGTGTCAAATTCAAAGACACAGGCATCGGACACGTTGGCCGCTTGCCTACATGCGATCTCGTTGCCTCCAGGAGCGATTTTACTGGCTCCAGGGATTACGATATATGTACTGGCGCCATTTCCCCCGTGATCCATCCGAATACGACCTCGTTGGACTGTTGTAGAAGTCGGTGGAGGAGCTGCAGGTGCGGACCCTACTGATACGGTTGGGCTAAGCGTAGTTGTCCCTGTTAGCGCCGTTGTACTCATGCTAATAGCACCAAATCCCGTCACCTTGCGGAAGCAGAGGCGCTTGACGGAATGATCGACGGCGACTGCGGCGGCGTGGTATACTTGGTCAAGATCGCTCGTTTGAGAAGCCTCCAATCGTTTTGAGTCTCCTCGTCGAGGTCCTCATACCACCGAAGTGCTTTCTTTGTGAAGCAAGCATACGCAAAATCGGCCATCCACGTGTAATCTCTTTGTTTTCCGGCCGCCCAGGCATGTCTATTTACGGCGTGAATAAAATCTTCTGCCTCCTCGGCATTTTTCCCGGTGAATCGAACATTTTCGTCTTCGCCTGCAGTTGGGTTTGCTTAGCTGTGTGTGAATTGGAAGGGGTGCTAGACTGCGCACCGTTGTGACTTGACATGAGGTGGTTTGGACGACGCTTGGCCGGTGGCGGAGTTATCGGTTATACCTCCACGCCACTGATTTCGCATTTCGCGAACCGTAGAAGTCAAGTAGAGAACGTCAATCCTTCCGTCTGAGCAGAGACGGAGTTTGGGACCGCGGGTCTTCTCGATGCATCATGTCCGTGACAACTCGGAATAAAGCGGAGACTGCTGAGAAGAGGGGTCTGTCGTCGAGTGACAAGGCTAGCTTCCGCGCGACCAGCCTTTGGCCATTTATCCACAACCTTCTCTTGATGATTCGGCCTAAGTGAGAATGGGATTGATGTTAAAAAGTATTCGCTTGCTACCTGCGATGGTCAGACCAGAAGATGTTTGCTCCGAGGCGCCCGTTTAAGAGGCACTTAAAATCATTTTATCAAGAGGTGTATTGTTAGACCAGATACCCGCAGCGTTTACATATAAGAGCTTAGGGATAAGCCGGGATGGAAGCGGACAAGGCAGCTGGAACGGGGAAGATCGGTGTAACACCGTCCGACGCCCAAGACATGGGCTGGATCATGGTGTAGCGGTTGCCACCGCAATCGCCTGGAGAATTGGCGGTAGCGTGATAGACGATGTATGTAACACTGCATTTGGGGCTCGTTGTCAGCAGTTCAGACGTCAGGCATGTGTCTAGAACCGTGCTCACCCACCGGGAGTCGTGAAGAAGCCATTGTGACCAGGTCCGTAGTTGCCGTTAGCGGAGGTGAGGTATGGCCCTGTCTTAGTCCACGAGTTGATGTTCGTCGGGTCGCCACCGTTATACTTGAGCAAGCCGAGGGAGTAGCCGGTGGTCGAGCTTGCTAACGGAGTATTTGATAGTATTGTCAGTTTTTTATTACTGGATTTCTCTTAGGAATAAGTAGAGGCACGTACACAGAGAAGCCGAGTACGTGAGGTAGGTAGCACGGGTATGGTACAGAGGTTGGAGACCTTCGTTGACGTTCCAGCCAATCCTCTCCCAGCTTTGGAGCGGATATGAGGGACCTGAGAAAAGAGTGTGCCAAAGCGTAAGTCTTCATTTAGCTTCTATCATTAAGTTCGAACGGACCGAGCGCCCGCCGTCCAGGCGTTAGTCAATGGAGCGATCCAAATAGCTTGGCCAGAGGTGGTATCCTTTCCGGAGAAGACAAAGTAGTTGTTTCCACTGATGGTCGGAACGGTGCCATCGATAGCCCAGTCATTGGGAGCGTTGGTAGGCGAAAGTTTGGCTGGAAGGATGCATGCTTTTTTTCAACAAAGGCTCCCAGATTTATAAATTACTGATGTTACTTACCTTTGTAGGTGTAGGTATTATAGGGGGTAGAGCCTCCCTGAAGGACGTGGACGTTTTGGTAGTCGTAGTTGCTACCTGAGGGCCCCTGCACACATTGTCAGGAATACAAGGCGACAGCATTTCTAACATCGTTGTCTTACAGCAGTCAGACTAGTAGAGGTACCACCTGTCCGATGTTGGTTGCTTAGAGACTCTGAATGATATTGTACAGCGAAAAACATCGACTTACGTGCCACCGATCTTGTGAATCTCAGGAGCCCAGTAGTTGCAGCAGCGGGCCGCAACAGAGTCTTTGTTCCAAACAACCTAGGGTGGTGCGGTCTTTAAACCAGCGATGGTAGGAGCGCGAGTGATCTAGAGTGGTAAAGGGATATTTGTCAGTTCCACTCGATCGTTTGGACCGCGCTGCATACCTGAATGTTGCCCCAGGTAGTTGTCAACAGATAGTAATAGCCACCATCGTAGACCATGAAAGGCTCAGAGCCGTTGGTCGTCTTGATCGGGTTGGTGAATGAGCCTGTAGCAACGGGGGTGCCACCGGCGGTAGTGGTGGTGGTCTTGGTCGTCGTAGGTCGTCGTGGTCGTCGCCGCTGCCGCTGTGTTGGTAGTGGTCGTCGTGGTACTGCCCGTTCCAGGCAAGCACTAAAGACAGCAGGCTTAGCATGACCATAGAGATATACTATAGCGCTAATGGGACCCACCTGCCAGTACCAGTCGTTCTGATACTTGCACTCAAGACCGGCGTCGCAAACAGTGTTGCCTAAAGAGAGATCCCTCGCGGTCAGCCCTGACAGTCGCTTCCCCTCGCCTAGGGTACGAACCAGTATATCCAATACCACCACATTGGTCTGCAAATGCGGTAAGAGCTATTAGCACTGCAGTCACTGCAAACATGAGATAACTCACAGTAAATCGCGACACCAATGGCGGACTTGATACCGCACGCGGCGATTAAGGGCTGGAGAGCGCCAGTTTCATCTTTCTCGGTATAATAAAGGACGCTAGGTGATGCGAGTGGC
Organism: Tulasnella sp. UAMH 9824; assembly: GCA_019633595.1. Lineage (NCBI taxonomy): Eukaryota > Fungi > Basidiomycota > Agaricomycetes > Cantharellales > Tulasnellaceae > Tulasnella > Tulasnella sp. UAMH 9824. The sequence goes on from WSUI01000739.1 coordinate 3,474, forward strand.
TGCGATGCTTACTTGACAGTCACTAGGACCGCCTGTTAAGCCTTTTATGTATAATGCTTCCCGATCTTGGGCCATCCTTGTGGAGCTACATTTCGATAATTTTCTGCATCTCAGGAGGGATAATTGAATGCTCCGGATAGCGTCAAATCGGAGGGTTTGGAGCTTGGCCGGCCAAAGGAGGCTCGGGGACGAGTCGGACTGGATCCGAAAGCATGCCCATTTGCCAAGACAGACCCTAGTTATTCCTGTCTCCGGTGGGAGTGGGTTTGAATCCAATTCATCGTTAATCATTACTAGGGCTCGTGTAAGTCGAAGATGTTCAGGTCGGTGCGATGGAAGCAAGAGAAGCTTAAAATGGGAAGGTTCGAAATGGCCGAGAGACATGCCCTGACCGCGGAAGCCGAACATCTCGATGGCGCACACTCATACAAATAACCTGGCCCAACTCATAACCGAGCCCTGGCTGGCGCTGTTCCCATAATCTCGACCGAACTTTCAACGAGCAATAATCATTGGGCAGGGTTTGTTTGATATGTTTAACTAGCTAAACCCATCTGGGTTGCATTCCGGGCCAGACCCGATAGGAAACGAGATCATCGCACAGACCAATCTTTCACAACTTCCTCTAGGGCGCACTTCGCATTGGAAAGGCGAAAAGGCAGCGATTCTGTGGTCGCTCATCATTCAATTATATCCTTTATTGCTCTTGGTGGGAGAATGCCGACGTGATCTAATTACTAGCATGCGCCTCGACAACCTAAGGACGAATACCGTTTGATTAAACGTCAACATAAGTAAAACATTCATCTTTTGGGAGCGCTTAGATCTCGTCCCACTCCAGCACCTGCAAGTAAGGTAAGCGAACCAATAAAATAGGTGTTCGTTAAGGGCAAATAGCACATACCGCTGTGTGCCACCCTGGGTTGGCATTTATGAACGAGTTGCTTTGAGAAACTAGATCAACAAGTTTATGATCTGCGTGGAACACGGCGGCGAGGTCGTATGGTGGAACTAAGAGGAAAATGAGCATCTAAACTTTAATAATAATGATTTCACTTACGACCAGGGCTAGGCCAGATTGCCCGTAGACTGCTAGTCGCCGCGGAATCGACATTCCAAATCGCGGACCGCAATAGGCCATGTTTCCCGCAAGACGAATTATCGTCGTTCTCGGCTACCGCGGCTAGATAACCAAATCTAGCGGAGCGACAATCGGGGAAAGACATGGTAAGCCGTTAAGCCTAGCTGACAAATGATTTGCCGCTCACTGAGTCGACCCCGACGTCATCTGAACTTGTGGGAAAGCCCAAGATACTCCCAGCCACCTCAGTTTACTCGACGAGTTCTACGTTCGAAGTTGTGAACTTGGGGTGAGAGGGCCGAAGATTCGACGATTCACTCACCTCCATCTTCAACTGTGAGGCTCCCGATGCCCCACTTGTTTCCAGCCGAACAACCAATGCCTCAGCTAGGTCCTTGGTACCAACATGGCATCCGAATGTATTGATGGTTCGGGAGATGTACCCGGTGAAAGCATTACTTCCCGTTCGGCTATCAGTGGCGAAGATTCGAATCCGACCGATTCGTACACCGTCCGTGTTCACAGGGGGCGCCGCGGCTGGAGTTGGGATGATAGCACTGTAAGGTGAAGGGAGCCGACCATAAGTCTTGGCTACCCATTGGAGATAATCTGGTGAAATGGAGACCTTTCCCCTTTCGCTCACCTTTGCGTTTGGGGGTTAGGTGGGGCCGCCTGGTCCCGCTGAGGAGGCGCGGGCCATTGAGCAAGAAGAGCGAGCCTGAGCTTCCTCCAGTCCTTCTGAACACTTTCGTCCAAGTCTTCGTACCACCGCAACGCAACTCCGACGAAGCAAGTCGACGCAAAGTCCGCTATCCAGTCGTTGTCGCGTTGCCTTCGGAGGGATAACGCCTTTTGGCGAACTGCGCATACCCATTCTTCAGCTTCTACTCCATCTATACCATGGAAGATAGGGTGGTCTGTCCCGAAGGGGATGTACTTGAATCCTACGCGGTCGGAAGTGAGCCGGTAGTCCGGAGAGCTGCAAGGGTGACGCACATACTCGGATCGAATGGAACGTCTGCCATATTTGTCCTTGTTCCACAGAGAAATTTCTCCGAATGGAAGTTTTGATTTGAGGTAACACTAATGAGGATGGCGAGGTTTGGTGGTTGACGTGCGCCACAGAATCCGACGAATCAAACGGTGGGAAGCCGCTTGTCCCTACTTTCCGGCACAGCCCCCGACCCCACTGAGCCAGCTTACAAACCTACGACGGCCTATGTCCCCTCTAGAATCAGTCACGACCTTCACTCCCACATTGTGCGAAGAGTGAGCTCCGAATGTCATTCGGCCCCCACCTAACGCCCTTGGTAGCTTGTTCCCAGCAGGCCCCTTTCCACCTGTTTCGACTGCGCCACCTCAGGTCCGGTGGACCCTAAGAAGGGACCATGAACTTCAAAGCTGCTCTTTTCCTCAGGAGGACTCTCGATGTAGTATGCCACCTCCTCTTTGTCCGGTACATGTGGTCCAACTTCGTTCCTCGAGGGCAAGCTTTTCATGTTCACGTCGTGATGAATTAATCGTACGAATTTAGGCCCCACCGTAATTCAGTCGAACTACTAATTACGTGTAAGGTCTCACTAATATTGCATTCTCCTCCTCCACTCAAGGGGGGAGTCACGAAAGAAGCGCGGACAGCCTTCGAAACATATGGTCCAACGTCACGACAGCACGCGGACTCAGATTCTCGTCCTTCCCACCATCCGACAGCAATGGTGAGTCCGAGAGTCTTGGCGACGTCTATTACACCGATACGGGATAGAACCCGACAGGACCACGAGTTTGGGAAGACGGGTCTCCTTTGTGATTGAAATGTTTGTTCTCGGTACCTGGGCGCTTTGGTGGGCGCTTCGTTCCGGATTGGGAGCGGGCGGCGTCGGTACCCGAGCATGTCGGCTACTTTGGGCGAACAGATAGTCATCCAGAGTCTGTACACGAGTGGGTGGCTAGACGGAGCAACTATCGGAACCAGGATAGAAATAGGGCGTCGTTCCAAGTGCCAGCTGTCCTCTGGCCACCATCGACTCCCTACGAAGGATAGAGCCAGAGATACCGGATTTGCAATCAAGAACTCCTCAACATCGTGCGGTGGTATCAAACCTTCCGAGGAATAGCTTCCAAATTCTGCAAGACCGCGCGCTACAAGTATTTCTTCGCTGCTTCGATGAGACGGCTTTGCTCTATAAAACGCGTCAACGTCTGGCCTATTTTACTCCCCATCCCACTTGTCTCGGATCCCGACGTTCTTGCACCCTCTCACTCCCTTCCGGTCGCTCTTCAATCATGTTCTCTATCTCCATCACTTTCCTTCTCGGCGCCATCTCAGCATTTGCTGCTCCCGGAACTGTGCCCCGTGGCTGCGGTAACAGTCCTACCGTTGGTCAGGTCGCCAAGGCCGAGGCCCAGTACGTCGAGGAGCTCGCTGCCCAAGGATTGACTCCCCAGTCCTTTGGAAACTTCACGGGTACGCTTAGTCCTGGTTCTTGTATGTTGCTCAATACTCCTAACACGGCTCTCTCGTAGCAACCTCTGCAAACATCCCGGTTTACTTCCATGTGATTCGCTCTGGCACTGTAAGTGCACCCCAGCTTCCGCGGCTATTTACACCTCTAACTATCAGAGCACTTAGGCCGCATCGCAAGGCAACGTACCGACTAGCCAAATTACCAATCAAGTCAGCGTCATGAACTCGGCCTACGCCTCTTGTGGAATCAGCTTCACCCTCGCTGGAACGACCTTCACTACCAATACCAATTGGTTCAACAGTGCCGGTCCTGATAATAGCTACCAAACTGCTATGAAGTCAAGCCTCCACCAAGGTGGAGCTGGCGCTCTCAATATTTACACGGTTGGGTTCAAGTCCGGAAGTGGAGCCGGTCTTCTGGGATATGCGACCTTCCCGAGCGATTACTCTGGAAACGTAAGTTATTTTCGGATAATATGCTCTTGGGTATCATCTCACCTTCCTGCATCCAACGTCTGAAGCCTACCGACGATGGGGTCGTTATGCTTTACTCCTCTCTCCCCGGTGGATCGACCGCGAACTACAACCTTGGCTATGTAAGTTTCTCTTGATGGCTGATCAGCGAATACGCCACGCTAACCATTCACTTGATAGACCGCCGTCCATGAAGTCGGGCACTGGGTACATCTCTTCACGTCTGCGCGTTCGGTGCTGAACAACTAACTGTATGGCTTTGTCGTAGTGTGGACTCTACCACACCTTCCAAGGCGGTTGCTCCGGTTCTGGGGACTATGTTTCTGATACGTGAGCTGGAGCTCTCGTTCTTGATAGGTTCATCTTACTTAATTATACCTTGCCTTAGTCCTGCTGAAGCGACCCCTGCTTCTGGGTGTCCCACCAATCGCGACACCTGCAGTAGCGCCGGTCTCGACCCCATCCATAACTATATGCACTACAGCGTAAGACTCGCATCTTGAGACGCGATAATTCTGCGTCTCTGACCACCATTTGCTCCATAGTACGACTCTTGCATGAACCAGTTCACGTCCGGTCAGTGCACTCGCATGGCTGGTCAACTCTCCACCTACCGTGGATACTAAATGATACGGAATCCCCGGAAATGGAGTTCTGGACGCAATGAGTCCCCCGATGAGGATTTAGTCAAGAAGATGTTTGCCATCCCCTCGAAAATGATATCTATGTGCCTCGGACTCACGCGTGTCATGGTTCTCGAGGTGATGGGAAAAGTAGAGTTAGGCTTTCCGCCGCGTTGCAAGGAGCTATACGATAGATCTTCCATGGCGGAGTCAAAATGTTTTGAATGTAGTGGCTTATGAAGAATAGGGGGAACGGAGAGTGGCTTTGCCGCCCGTGATGCCAAGACATTGTAACATGCGAAGAAGTTGTGGACCGCCGAATAGCATATCGGGCTCCTCACGGTAGGCTCTACTATATTTAGAACAGTCGCAGAGTTAAGCGCTCATTCAACGTGACGGGGTAAAATTGGCAAGTTGTGCTTGCCACCTCAGAGCCGGCCGCCCCTCTGTGTGCCCATTTGCATACGGCCGCTCGGATATCACCTAGATATATCGTCAGGGAGATAGTGGACGAGGGCCCGGAGATACTCACTGACCGGCGTTGTCGACTTGCTGCCTTGAGACCCATCCGACGAGCTGTGCCAACTAACCGTCCGTGTTTGTTGTTCGGAAGTTCGACCTGTAGCTTTCATGTGCCTGAACAAACAAGCGTCGCCGCGAGCCACGTCGCCCGGTTACTCGTTCCCCGGAAGTTCGCGAGGTCTTAGGAGTTTGACACAAGTGCCATTGGACCTGGTACCGTGCGCACATTTGTGGAGAGTGCAGAGTATCTCTTTCCTGATTACAAGTGGGTATCAGCCTATCGTCGTCCGCTCTCCGACGAATGATTCCAAGAGGTGACACGAAGAAAAGCGTATTGTACGTAAGTGAAATGTGATGCACTCGCAGTGTTGTCTGTGGTGGTGATGGAGTTCCGGGCATTCCCGGTAGAAAGGGATTCGTGTCAGGTGCAGCGCACACATGGAATTAATCCGGCTATGTGGAGGTCTTGATCCCTTTGTAGTAGCTTAATGCGAGCACAGGCGATACAAACAGCTCAGAGTCTGGACCGAATTACGGGTATTACCATCCGTACGAAGCACATCTGCTCAACTATTGGCTCTGCCTCTTTTTTTTCCTGATGTGTTGTCCAACTCTGCGCCCACCGCCTCCTTAACACCACTGGACAGCAAAACGAGTTTGAAATGCTTGGTGACGGGCATTACACTGCAAGTTAAAGAACCCAGTGGAGCCATGAGGTCGGGAAGACATCGCTCCTTCTAGTGGAATTATTTGTTCTCGGCACTTCAGCGCTCCGGCGGGCTTCGTTCCGGATTGGGAGTGGACGGCGTCGGTACCCGAGCGTATCGATTGCTCTTGGCGGACAGATAACCATTTAGAGTCTATACATGAGTGTTAGGCAGGACATACCAACTATCTAAACGGGTCAGCAATCCAGGAATGGGCCACCACTGAGCCCAGTTTCGCCTACCGTCCATCTCTCTCACCTCTGTTAGCGCGCTACAGAGTACGAAACCATAGATACCGGGTCTAAAGTGTAACTATGGCATTGGACCCTGTAAGAACTCCCAGATGTCCTGCGGTGATATCAACTCTTCCGACGTAGTACTTCCGAATTCTGCACTACCGGCGCGCCGATTTGACGACTTCACTGTATAAAACACGTCGACCTCTGGACCACCGGGTGATCTTCATCCTACCCGTTCTCTCATCTCAACGCTCTTTGTACTACCCTCATTCGCTCATTCAGCATGCTCTCTCTCACTCTCACTTTCCTTCTCGGTGCCATTTCAGCATTTGCTGCTCCCGGAACTGTTGGCCGTGGTTGCGGCAACAATCCTAGCGTTGGTCAGGTCGCCAAGGCCGAGGCCCAGTACGTCCAGGAGCTCGCCGCTCAAGGATTGACTCCCCAGTCCTTCAGCACCACCGGTAAGCTCAGATAGCAATTTTCCCTGGCTGCCTAATGCGCTTAACGGAGGATCTTAACTCTCATAGCAGCCTCGAAAAACATTAAAGTTTACTGGCACGTGATTCGCTCCGGCAATGTAAGTGTCACCTCAGCTTCCTCGGCAACGTACGCCTCTCATTATCGAACCACTTAGTCCGCAGATCAAGGCAACGTACCAGATAGCCAAATTAACAAGCAAATCGACGTCATGAACAAGGCGTACGCCTCTTGCGGAATCAGCTTCACCCTCGCTGGAACGGATCGGAATACAAACGCCGACTGGTTCAACAGCGCCGGTCCTGATAGCACCTACCAGACCGCTATGAAAACAGCTCTCCGCAAGGGTGGAGCCGGAGATCTCAATCTTTACTCTGTTGGTTTCACAGCCGGGAGCGGTGTCGGGCTTCTAGGATACGCAACCTTCCCCAGCGATTACGCGAGTAACGTGAGTCCAATTGTGGTGAATGTCCGTTTTGGGTCATTTATCTTATCAGGATTTCACTTTTAAAGCCTGCCGACGATGGTGTTGTCTTGCTTTACTCCTCTCTCCCCGGCGGAAGCAGCACGAACTACAACCTGGGTTATGTGAGCCTTTCTCTAAATGGCTACTCAGCGAATGCGTCGAGCTCACGATCTACTTACTAGACCACCGTTCATGAAGTCGGTCATTGGGTAAATTGATTTCGGTCCACCCGTTCGGTATCGGGCCACTAACTTCTCGGCTTCGTCCTAGTGCGGTCTCTACCACACCTTCCAAGGAGGTTGCTCCGGATCTGGAGACCAGGTCTCAGACACGTAAGCATGCCACGCCGCCCTAAGACTGAGGATCTTGTCTGAAACTTGAATTGCGATCCAGTCCTGCAGAAGCAAGTCCAGCCTCTGGATGCCCGACGAATCGCGACACCTGCCCTGGCGGGGGACTCGACCCCGTCCATAACTATATGGACTACAGCGTAAGCCTTGTCATGGCAGGGAAACAAATCTCCTACTATATTCACCTAACTTTTTCTTTTGGTAGTACGACTCTTGCATGAACCAGTTCACCCAGGGCCAATGCGGCCGCATGACTGGCCAACTTTCCACCTATCGCGGACTTTAAATACCACGGAATACCAGGAAAGCGGAGTTCCTGAAGCAAGGAAAACATCTCAATTGTAGTATTTAGCCAGAGCGATGTTGTCGTTGCTTCGAAAATGTTATTCACATGCCTGACTCTCGTGTATAATGGTTTCCTACCTGGCGGTAAAGTTACCTTCGTACCTCTAGGCATTCATTTCCTTCCCTCGCCGTTACCACCTCCCCCCAGTCCGCCATTCCTTGATCTCTTATACTCTAGATTTGACTTTATTTCACATCCCCCCTTCATTTGTTTCGCTGTACAGGATCGCCGTGCAAATATGATAAGCTTTGTATATGCGATCCGCTTCCGTGCACTCGTCTTGAGTGGCGTACCGGCTCTAAGCTCCCTGTCCTACTCTCAATCCACTCCCTCCACCTCATTCTTTGCTCTGAAGTCGGTCGCCCCGTCCAACCACTGGAGGCATTGCTGCCCCTATTTTGCTAGGTTGAAGGGGATGGTGCTCAGCCTCGCCCCTGAGGTCTGCCACCGTGTTTTTCGGTCCCTTCCTTTGCTAGCCTGTCCGCTTCCTCGTTTCTAGGGTTCCGCTGCGGGCTTTGACTTTCGCTACCGTGATTGGGACAACTGGTTCCCAAAGCCTCTCACGGTCAACAGGCTTGGGTCTCCAAACGAGTAATTCCACTGGACCATATTCGACGTTTATCCGACTCGGCCGCACGTGTTTTGCTTTCAGCCTTCGCTTTGACCGGGGGTATGTTTCGTCCTCTGTGTCACTCCTCAACGTTTTGTCCCGTATTATTTTTTGTCTTTTAACTTTTTTGTTCTTTTTTGTGTGTTCCCTTTATATATCCTAGCTGTTTTCTGCCGGGCTATAGGCTTCGTTGCCTCTCGCGTTCTCTATGTCACCCCTCGCCGCTCACCACCGCCGCATGTTTCCCTTCTTCATTTATTTCCCTCCCAGTGGTGGCCACATACACATATGTGGCCTGTCTCATTTCCTTAGTCTTGCACTCTCACGCATCGTCCATTCATAGCAGTTACTGTCAATGTCGTTGCTCCGTGGCATTCTCTCCGTTTCGTCCCTTCTTTTGTCTCATTTGATCTAAGGGCCAGCCCGAGGCGGAAAGAGACCGTATGCAAGAGGCTTTGGGCCATCTTTATCGACATGAAAAGCGCTGTAGCCCAGTTGTCGGAAGGGCCATGATGCCCTTTGGTAGATTAATACATGTAGAGGGGATACAGAGCGCTACAGAGTCTTACTCGAACTACGAGCGCCACCGCCCTCTACTCGGCACACTTGGTCAACTATAAACACTACCTCTTTTTCTCCCGATGGATGGTTCAAATCCAAAGCCACAGGGGAGTCTTGGCACGTCATGTTGTCCTTCTTGATACCGCAGGGCGGCAAATCAGTGTGAAATCCTTGCTTGGCAACGGCTCTTACGATCAAAAGGTACGGAGCCGAATGGAACCATGGATCTGGAAGGAATCACTCCTTCCAGTTGCTCTCGGTATATGAGCGCTTCGGCGGGCGCTTCGTTCCGGATAGGGGGTGGGTGAGGTCGTTACCCGAGTATCGATGGCTTTCAGTGGATAGATAACAACTCAGTGCCCAGACACGAGCCGTATACAGGACAGACCAACTGTTGAAATGGGTCACCACTGAGCTCATTTCAGGCTTCTCTTGTCTTTGTAACGTACTACATAGTATGGATCCACAAATACCGGCTCTGAAGTGTGACTGTGATTTTGGACCCTGTAAAAATTCCCAGATGTTCTTACGGTGGTATCAACTCGGCTCCTCCGACGTACAGCTTCGGAGTTGTCCACGAACCGCGCGCCTATGAGACGACTTGGAAGTATAAAACCTGTCAACATCTGTGCTATCATGATCTTCATCTCACCCATCTCTGATCCAAGCAATCTTATACCACCCTCGCATACTCATTAAACATGCTCGCTCTCACAATCACTACCCTTCTCACTGCTATTTCAGCTTTTGCTGTTTCAGGAGCTGAGGGTCGTAACTGCGGCAGCAATCCCACCGCTAGTCAGGTCGCCAAGGCCGAGGCCCAGTACGTCGACGATCTCGCTGCCGATGGGTTGACTCCCCAGTCCTTTAGAAGCTTCACCACCGGTATGCTCAAGCATCGATACTCCTAGTCTTTCTAGTGCGTCTAACGGAGCTTCGGAACCCTCATAGCGGCCACTAGAAACATTCCAGTTTACTGGCATGTGATTCGGTCTGGCGATGTAAGCGTCTCCTCAGCTTTCGAGACTATTCACACCTTTAACTATCAGACCATGTAGTCTCTGTCGCAGGGCAACATACCAAAGGACCAAATAATCGATCAAATCAACGTCCTGAACAAGGCGTACGCCTCCTGCGGAATCAGCTTCACACTTGCCGGAACGGATTCCACGATCAACGCCGATTGGTTCAACCTCGCCGGTCCTAATTCTAGCTACCAGACCGCTATGAAGTCAGCCCTGCGCAAAGGTGGAGCTGGAGATCTCAATTTCTACAGCGTGGGGTTCACGCGTGGGGCTGGTCAGGGGCTTCTAGGCTATGCCACCTTCCCAAGCGATTATGCGCGCAAGGTGAGCCATATTGTTTTGAGCGTCACTTGCATATTATTAATATCTGGATTTTGAAGCCTACCGACGATGGGGTTGTCTTACTTTACTCCTCCCTCCCCGGTGGATCCGCGACGCCTTTTGACCTGGGTTATGTGAGCTTCTCTTTGAATCCCTGCTCGGGGAATGTGCCAAGCTCACGACCTATTTACTAGACCGCTGTTCACGAAGCCGGTCATTGGGTAGATACTTCCGGTCTGCGCGTCCGATATTTGAGCCACTAATCTTTCGGCTTTGTTGTAGTGCGGTCTCTACCACACCTTCCAAGGTGGCTGCGCCGGTGTTGGAGACCAAATCTCAGACACGTAAGCTTGAGTTCTAGTCCTCGATCAGTTAAGCTTACCTACTGATAATTGGGCCTAGTCCAGCTGAAGATAGCCCTGCTTATGGGTGTCAAATCAACCGTGACACCTGCACTGGCGGGGGTCTCGACCCCGTTCACAACTATATGGACTATAGTGTAAGCGTTGTGTTGGAAGGAGATAAGTCTGCTGTTCTAACTATCTAACTTTTTCGATAGGATGACAGCTGTCTAAGCGAATTCACCTTCGGCCAATGCTCACGCATGGCCGGTCAACTTTCCAACTTCCGCGGATTTGCAATACCACGGACTGACCAGAAGGAGACTGCCCAGAAGGTGGAGCTCTAGAATCACGTAGAACATCTCCATTGGAGTATTCAATCAACGCGATATTGTCTTTATTTTGAAAATGATATTCATCTTCTTGACTCTCGAAGCTATCGTCCAGTTTGCCTTTTTTTTTTAAAACTTGCCTTCGTGTCAGCAGGCACGGTTTCCTTTCTTGAGCCCACCGTTACTCGCCGAGCTCCTGCCCCTCTGCCGCTTCCGCCTACTCTATGTTTTGCTTCAGTTTTACCCCCTCAACCTCTTTCCTTTGTCTCTATTGCTGCGCAGGCTTACTTAGATCCCTCATCGAATTTCATCTTCTCACTCCGTACATCATGTTTAGCCAACCACCGCCTTGCCGAACTCTCTTCAGCACGAGTAATTCCGACTCGAGCTTACTATGCATCCACAATAGACTGTTGTCAAGACTTGACGCTGAATCGCATGGTGAGATTATACACTGATATAAAAATGAAGAAGCAATTGCTGTCGCAAGTTAGCCCATGAACGAAGAATCTTCTATCTTGAGCGGCTCGAAGACAATATGCTGACGGAGTGAGATGTTGCCCATCTCAATCAGCAAAAGAGAAGGTCTAGCACCCTACTCAGAGCGCATACTATGGGTGGCTCCGAATTGGGGAGCATAGGCTGGGCGTACTGATATTTTTGCCGACGAATTCGATGCCCGGAAGACGCTTAAATAAACGATAATAGTACACTTATAAAGATATGGGCCAAACCGTTTTCATAGGACCAGGTTTTGAGCGTTGAGGGGATGGTGGAAAAGTAGAATGTTCGATTCCGCAAGCGGGTACCAAAAGCAGTGCAATTGACCTGCCTATTGGGAGGGTCCCGGTGCCTTTGTAGCGTCCACCGGTGACACAGAAAGCTACACAGTCTGGACCAAGCTACGGGTATTACCGGCCTCTACTAAAGGCGCTTACTCATCTATGGGCTTGGCCTCTTTGTCCTATGTAAGGTTCGACTCAACTACCGCATCTGGCCCCACGTCACGTTCTCCTCCGTAACACCGCTGGACAATAGACTTTGAAAGTCTTGGCAGCGGGTATGGCACTGAAAAGGTAAAGATCCCAGTAAAACCATGAGTTTGGAGGGCATCCCTCCTTCCAGTGCAATTATTTATTTTCGGTAGTTGAACTTTCCGGTGGGCGCTTGGTTCCGGATTGGGAGTGAACCACGTCGGTACCCGAGCGTATCGATTGCTTTTGGTGGACAGATAACCATTTGGAGTCTGTACACGAGTGGTAGGAAGGACAGGCCAACTGTTTAAATGGGCCACCAACTTAAGAATGGGCAATTACAAAGCCCATTTCAGGCTACGTTCCTTCTGTCAGCTCTGTTAGCGCGCTTAGCCTGCGACAGTTTACAGCGTCCTGAAACAATAGATACCGGCTCTGAAGTGTAACTATGGCTTTGAACCCTGCCAAGACTCCTAGATGCCCGACGTACAAGTTCCGAATTCTGTACTACCGGGGCGTCTATGAGACAACTCCCCCGTATAAAACGCGATGACCTCTAGGCTCTCATGATCCCCATCCCACCTGTCTTTGATCCCAGTGCTCTTTAAACAACCCTCATTCCCTCTTTAACCATGCTCTCTTTCACCTTCACATTCCTTTTCGGTGCCATTTCAGCTTTTGCTGCTCCCGGAACTGTTGGTCGTGGTTGTGGCAATCATCCTTCCATTGGTCAGGTTGCCAAGGCCGAGGCCCAGTACGTCAAGGAGCTCGCTTCTCAAGGATTGACTCCCGAGTCCTTTGGAAACTTCACCACGGGTACGCTCAGACACCGATTTTCCCAGACCACTTAGTGGATCTAACAGACCTTCGTAACTTTCGTAGCGGCGGCCACTAAAAACATTAAGGTCTACTGGCATGTGATTCGCTCTGGCAATGTAAGCGTCCCGTCAGCTTCCTACGGTATTTACCCCTCTCATTATCGATCTATGTAGTCCCTATCGCAAGGCAACATACCAAATAGCCAAATTACCAACCAAATCAGCGTCCTGAACAAGGCATACGCTTATTGCGGGTATAGCTTCACCCTTGCCGGAACGGATTGGACAACAAACACCAATTGGTTCAACCTCGCCGGTCCTGACAGTACTTACCAGACCGCTATGAAGTCAGCCCTGCGCAAAGGTGGAGCTAAAGACCTCAATATCTACAGCGTTGGGTTCACGAGTGGGACCGGCGAGGGGCTTCTAGGATATGCTACCTTCCCAAGCGATTACGCGGGTAACGTGCGTCTTCTTGTATGAAACGACCCTTTCGTGTCATGTAGCTAATTAATGTTTGACTTAAAGCCTCGCGACGATGGGGTTGTTATGCTTTACTCCTCTGTCCCCGGTGGATCCATGGCGCCCTTTAACTTGGGTTACGTGAGCTTCTCTTTGAATGGCTACTCAATGAATGCGTCAAGCTCACGATCTACTTCTTAGACTGCCGTCCATGAAGTCGGTCATTGGGTAAATCTCTTCTGACTAGTGCGTTCGGTGCCGAGACGCTAACCTTTCGGTTGTGTCGTAGTGCGGTCTATACCACACCTTCCAAGGCGGTTGCTCTGGTTCTGGAGACCAGGTCTCAGATACGTAAGCATTCCAAGACTCCCTAAGACCGAGGCTGTCGTCTGAAACTTAGATTGTGGCCCAGTCCCGCAGAAGCCAGTCCGGCCTCTGGGTGTCCCACCTGGCGTGACACTTGTAGCAGCATGCCCGGTGTCGACCCTGTCCACAACTACATGGACTATAGCGTAAGCTTTGTGCTAAAGGGAGGATTAATCTGCTATCCTAACCGTCCACCCTCTTCGATAGGACGACGGCTGCATGAACGAATTCACCTACGGCCAATGCACGCGCATGAATGGCCAGCTTTCTACCTATCGCGGACTTTAAATACCACGGAATACCCGGAACTAGTGGAGTTCCCCCGGAGCGCGAAAACATCTCAAATGGGGTATTTAGCCAAACCGATGTTGTCGTTGCTTCGAAATGATATCCAGGTGCCTCGGGCTCACGTGTGTTATGGTCGTCAACATGATGGGAAAAGTAGAGTTCGGCTTTCGGCGACGCAGTCCAGAACGCAACCACGCTGCGACCGCCGTCTCTGTCATC
>WSUI01000074.1:0-75506 GCA_019633595.1 Tulasnella sp. UAMH 9824
CGTCTCCTCTTCACCTCTATTGCACTCGCCGTCATCACTTCCATATATGTGAATATTCTTGTGATTTGTCCTATTTTGCTCTACGATGTATATGTAGTTGTTGTTGAACTGTTTGTGGCGTATTTGTACATGTTGTGGTATTGTTTGCTTGCTTTTACTATATTAACCTGATGTACTTGTACGTAGAATCATCATTGACTCTCTGATTCCCCTCTCAGTGTGAGATACCTGGAATCACCAAATTGCTGCGTTTAACAGCAAGGGATCGGAGTTAAGTAGTTGGTCCGATATTGCCGAATTTTGATCTGAACTGGGTGACATGGCAGTGATTTTGAGCGCGTAGCACAAAGGCAATGAGCGCTGATGGAATGTGATACAAGTGTGTTCTCAAAATGGTGGGTCCACACAGGTAAACGAGTGGGAAATGGATATGAGGGTGCTGTGGTCGGTGCTCCTCGTATAGGAATATGTTATTGGTCACACATAGGGTACCGGATGCAGGGGAAAAAGGTCCCAACACCTTTCAACCTTGCCCGTGATGTAGGCTACATGGAGTAGAAGTCGTATGAACCTGCATCCCAACACTAGGGGGTACCAACGAGGTTTTCACGAGAGCCCAAGTTCTTTGCCCAAAGGATTGTTCAACTCGCTTAAAGGTAGCCCTGTGATAGAGGGTATGCACTTGAGGTACTTCGCAGTTTTGGTCAAGACATTCACAAGGAGTGGTCAGTTGAACGTCACTTGTGAGGTCGTCAGGCAGGAGTTCGAGACGTGGACGTTGAGGAGGGGAAGATCAACTGTCTGGTTTAGTTTAGTTACGGTCTGGGCCCATAACCTGTTAAATGCAGCAATTTGGTGATTCCAGATATTGTTGCACTGAGTCGTGCATCTCCTCTCCACCTTTATTAAATTTGCCACAGTCACTTCTATATATGGGAATATTCTTGTGATTCGTCCCATTTTACTCTATGATGTATGTATATGTAGTTGTTGTTGTGTTGTTTGTGGCGTACTTGTACATGTTGTGGTATTGTTTGCTCCGTTTTACTATATAAACCTGATGTACTTGTATGTAGAATCATCATCGACTCTCCGATTCCCCTCTCAGTGTGAGATACCTGGAATCGCCGAATTGCTGCGTTTAACAGATATCTCACACTGAGAGGGGAATCAAAGAGTCGATGATGATTCTACATACAAGTACATCAGGTATATATAGTAAGAGGAACAGACAATGCCACAACATGTACAAGTACGCCACAAACAACACAACAGCTACATATACATCATAGGTAAAATAGTACAAACCACAAGGATATTCCCACATATAGAAGTGAACATGGCGAGTGCAACAGAGATGCAAAGAGACGCACGGTTCAGTGCAACAACAGTGTCTTGCATTACTCTTCAGTCCGATGGAGGCGGAGGTGCTGACTAAGCGGAGATAAGGCGGAGGTGCGTGGAATAGATTCCCAACTGTGGGACACGTCAGGAACAGGCTTAAGTTGTGACAGCCTCTGTGGAGCAGCTCTGTCATGGACTCAATGTACATTATATAATTAATCATTATAATCGATTATTATCCAACTAATTACTGATTACGATTAAATATGAAATTCTCATAATCGTAATGTAATTGGTTGGAGCCTTAGTCTCCAGTGCTGGTGGTAGCCGGTGAATGCTCTCTGGTACAAGTAACAAGAGCCCAGAGGCCATGTGGGCACAATCTAGTCTTCATGTTATTAGTCCATTTGGCATAGTTTGTTTCATGGCTCAATGCCACAGTGCAATCGGTAAGGAAGAGCTGAATGACAAGGAGGGAATTCAAATGGAACGGAACTAGGCAAGATAGAGGAAGTTTGGAATGGTGCAACTTTCTTCAATTTTACAATCCATTCCCCTTCCATCAGGTTGCCCTTCTCATTCAGCAAAAAGGCTCATAGTGCTTGTTTAGGGTACAAATTGACTATGGTGCACTTGCAGCACCCATCATCCTATTATCTGATGTGTATCAAACTGGGCTTACATGTAACAGGAGGTTGGTAGACTACAAGGTGTTCGCCAGACATGCCGATTTCGACACTTAGAGAGCGGCTGTTTCGCGAATTCAACTGCATTGTACAGATATAGTATCGAAGCCCCAATGACAATCGTTCCAGGGTTGCTTGCATCTGGTAAAGATCAGCTATATAACAACTTGGGATAGTCTCCGCCAGCCGCGCTCTTGAGCTGTCTGGCATGATAAAGTTGAGGTCGCAACATTTGCTAATGGCTGCTTCTGAGGAACCCAAGAATTATTTGACAAGTACTTCGGCCCTACCCGAGACTTAAGGCCACTGTCGGATATACTAGCAGTGACGAAAAAATAAAGAACCCAACCCATAATCAAGTCTGCTCGAGCACAGCGGGCTTTGCAGAGGCCTGTAAAATCGAGCACGATCCTGCATTGATTAGATATGCAGAACTAGTCGCTTCCTGACACAATGCTGCACTCAATGAGAATTCTTTTATCGGAGTCACGACCAACAACTCTCAACCACGAGCCAATGACAAAGGCCGTACGTGTGTCCCCCTCTTTCTTCTACACCAGTCGTACCACATGCATTCTGCCCCTTCTGTTGACAGAGTACCATTCAGCCATCTTTACCCATTCCCCAGGACAAACTCAGATCTCACGGAAGGTGATCGACGAGGTTCAAGAAAAGTACTTCAATCCGAAAGGACTCGAGATCGTAACGGTCATTGACAATGCCAGAACCTGGTATGATGCCGAAGGTTATCAACAGAAGAAGTACCTCGAATTGAACCCAAATCGCGGTTCAACGCCCAATACCCTCCGTTGGTAGTTCAATCATTACATGAGACACCGTTTAGCAGCCTCGGCAAGCAGATATGTATAGAGATCGGGCGTGTTGGATCGTGTAAAACCTTCCAATCGTATTAACAATTGAACAAACTAAACATCTAGCACACAATAGGCCAGTGCGACGCCGGAGCGTGAACACTCGTGAAGAAGTAGGTTGGAGTCAGAGAGAGACACTTCACATCGGAACACTGAGACATACACACAGGAAGTCCTGCTTCTCGAAGCTTTCATTGCCTTTATTTTGCGGGATCCTCGCCGTTAGAAAGTAAGGATAGAAAGATAAAAAAGGAAAATTGAGAAGGGCATAACCGCCGCCATCACTACTACTGCATGTACAACTCGTCGTGGCCTCCGTGATCATTACTGCCGAACTTGTAGGGCGTGCTGGTGTCATGAGCTTGACAATAGGCTGGATCTCAGTCGACTTCCCTCCGAAGGCGTCAGCGTCGGCAGCGGAGTCATTGTACTAAATTTAGTCGCTTCCTTAACGGCAGACGGGATGGTCTTCTTGTCTTCTTACTCAACTTGCCACCGGGACCCTTGATGTCGCTGACCTGTGGAAGCAGTTTTTGGAGTCATTGGGGGGTGTGATAATTTTGCGACCGGCCTCGTTTTTGGTGGCGAGTTTCTTGGTATTTTAACCATGCACTCGATCTCCTCAGAGAGATGGCTATGAAGTTGTAACTTGTTGATCTGGACGACCTCGGACTAGCTGGTTCCATTCGATGGTACTGAGGTTGAGGATTCCGTTGGCGTCGATTTCGAAATTGATCTCGAGCTGAGGAACGTCACCAGGAGCCAGAGGGCTCCCGTTGAGGTCGAACTTTGCGAGGTTGTTGTCCTTGGTAAGGGCACGTTCGCTTTCAATGAGACCACTGGCGAGGATGATGCCGCCGATATTCCCCTTCATGCCGACATCCTTCAGATCTTGTTCAATAGGCTCGAGCTGCTCAAGAATTTTGTGAAAGAGTTTGTTGCTAGGGTCCTCGAACTTCTCCGAGAAGTCGAACGGCCTTCAAATAATTAGATTTCCTGTTTGGCGGAGATCTGGAGTGCTTCTTGTTGAGATTGTAGATGATTGCAGCAGTGTGGGTTCGATGACGATAGGAAATAGGTTGAGACCGGCGATGCTCCCGTCGTTCTTGGTAGCCTGACGCTGAACGTTGTCAAAGAAAGCGGGCAGATGATGACAGCATGAGTGATCTTGCTCAGCTTCAGCAGTCTCCTTCATTCCGAGATAATGCCCAAAAATGAATTCAGAGCCCAAGCATGAAATATTATTAATGAACGACGAAGAAGATATTTCGGCTGTAAAAGTGGTACTTACTAATTGAATTTTCTCATCGGTGTAGGTGACCTCAATGATGGGACTAGACTTGTTGGCGATAGTGAACGTCCAGTGCTTTGCGCCCATCTTGACATCTAACTATGGCGACTAAAGAAACGCTTGACGTCGAAGACAGTGTTTCATGTGTTGGTGTGGTAGCTGTGTTGGCAGTTCTCCGACACTAATTGATTGCAAAGATCAGCAAAGGGCCAGAGGGGGACAGAGACACGAGACCGACAGTGGGTGATTCTGTTTCAGGGAAGGAACCCCAGGAAGGTGTGATATGACGAGCCTAGTCGTTAGCGATGATTTTCGTTCGTTCGTCTTGTGAAATGCCAGGAAGGACAGTGGTTCGGACTAAACCCAAGTTTGGTGCGTGGGCACATTGGGTTTACCTGAAGCAAGAGTGCATTTACCGATGCCCAAACCGGTAACGGTTCGGCGAGACCTGGAGATCATGAAGAAGGGGGGGGGAGAGGAAGGGGTTGGATTGGAGGGGATCTGACAAATACAAAGATAATTGGTCACAAAATGCCTTAGTCGTAGTCGCAAAACTTACAGTTACGCTCGTGGAGACTATCCTGCTGGTTCTCTTGACCGAATTAGACATTGCACTTAAGTCTGAAAACGCTATTTGAGGCAAACAGAGGTACTCAAGTGCGACTAAATACCTACGTGCGCCCAATGATATTGTAGATGAAATTTCTCCCGATGCTACGGCCGTCTGTCGACGGGTTGCCATTGTGGATAACGCTCGACAGCAACGTCGAGAGGTTCATCATCATCAGCACGAAGAAGCAGAGCAAATAGAACATACCCACTTACGTGGCAGCTGGGAGCGTCTTTCAATGACAACGATGAGCTCACAGTAGCCTAGCTCTTCTTGCAAATGCCCACAGATCGCACGTGAACCTTGGGATGGAGCAGCGACTTAGTTGGTGCATGGCAAGAGCTCAAAGCCTATGGTGATCAACAACATATCTGTCGTAGATCGTACGTGCTATTGCGATTTCAGCTTTCGTTGATCACCACAAAGGCAAGGACATGATACTTATGGATGACATGTTCATTGCTTCGATTATCAATACACCTTCACAAAATGTTAAATACAACTAATATTGGGTCTTGAATCGGAATGTTGACGGTTAAGTTGAGGAAGAGGCGAACGAGTTGGGTGGCAGGAGGAATCTTAAGGAAGGATTGTGATGGGGGTTCATGCATCAAGGGCCCGACATGAATGTGAGGTACGCGCAATAGTGGTTTTCGTGGATCTATTTACTGCACAAGACATAACTGAGGTGTGTGCCGAAAGCCCAAAAGCCGAATGGGAGACTGTTGTTAACCCCAAGGATGACGTTGGCCTATCTTGAAGGTGCCTTCGAATCGAGGCCAGTGGCGATGCAATTGAAGTGTATCTTTGTGGTACCACGAGACATAGTATCCTGAAAGAGTGACCGATGTTGCAGCCTCGCGGTGCTGGGCATTCGGGTGAATGTATCCTAAGGGAAATGATTTGAACTTCGTTAGCAGGAACAAATGGTGCTTGGTGAAGGTTGAGAGGATGTGGGGCGTCGTGCAAGGACTGTGGTTAGCATTCGTGCAGAATCAAAACGGATGGTGAGTGCACACGCGCGATCTCAGGGCGCATTTAATTCTCCGTCGTACTGCTCGGGCCAAAGCCAGGGTCAAAGCTACGAAAGGCGCTGCACGTGAAGCTGGACGTGTGGGTGGTCACAAGGAGACATTCTACGCAAGGTCACCAATTGAATGCGCAAGAGTTGGGTTTAGACCTTGATATGATAGGTTAAGAGTCGTAGTTGGGACGCGTGAAGCGAAGTCGAGGAGCACTTGATGGTAACCTCCCATTAGAGTCGAAGGGATAACTGTGGGTCTGACTGGAGCTATCTTTTCTACTAATGCTTTCACCGATGGCGGGATTACCGCTAGATAAAAAAAAACCCGCTTTAACTTGGGCCACAAGCCTTGAACATTGTCCGCATAGATAATACGATATATTCGAGGGAGCAGCTCACATATCATGGGGCTTATGTAGACAGGATCCACAGAATGCCAAACATAGATAAAATACGTCTTGTCAAGCTACTCCGGTTTCTTTGCATTGTCCTCGCCAGAGGGACGCAGACCGTGAGGATGAGAGGCGTTATTTACGGAGGCTCGGAAGAATGAAGACGACAGGGGAGGTAGAGGGGATTAATGTGAAAACTCGAGTGGAGCAACGCGGGGCCAGAAAAACGACAACAGGGTATACAGCAAGGCGAAGAGGAGACGACGAGCTGAATGGATGAAGAGAGGGAACGATGTGAATTTCTGATGAAGGCTCTCGGGCGTCGTCGATGGCGAAACCACCTTCGTTGGACCGAGGCGCGGCTCTGCCCTACTAGACTCAAACTCCTACGCTGCCTGGGACCTGTCGAGTCCAGGGTCCGGACCAATCCATCATCATGGGACGAGGCCAGGTTGAAACGTGGGCTTCTTGTTCGCGTTCACGAGCGACCATCTCCGCTTGAATTTGGTCCCACATATATCGGCGTGTTTCTGAAAGCCCGGGTTCCACGTAGACCGGTTTACGAGGCTCGATAGTCGGATTGAATAGAGCGGGGTGAGGAGCCACTAGTTGGAAAAGATCAATCTCGGGCTCTTCCCTCCACATCCGGCGGCCGAGCCGTTCTTGCAGAGCGGGCCGGTGATAAGGCACGCCTTGACCGAGCGTTGAACGATGGCAAGAATCATTAGTTTCAAGTAATGCCTTTCCCGGACGTTGATCGAAGCCGAAGGCGCTAGCAACGGGAAGGGAGGCCGTCCGTGCATGCCCAGGGACATGGCTCGATCGAGCGTGGCGGCGAGTGGGGTGGAACAAGATGACATCCTCCTCTGAATCGGAAGACTGTGGATTTAATGCCGGGATCTGAACCGCAAGGTTTGGACTGCTGGCGGTGTCGTGCTGAATGTTCCTGGTGGCGACGATGAGCTCATCGACCCTGGTCCTCGCGATGGCGTTGGCAGTGGCGGTCATTCCAATGGCCTCCCGAGCGATGAGGTGGGACGTGTGCGTGCGCATGACCGAAAGCCAGCGCAGCCACTCTGGAGTAGGCACGACGAGACTGAAGTTGAAGATCTTGAGGGCAGCATTTTCTATGGCCTTGAGACGAGCCTGAGGGAGGCCGGTAACATCATGCCTGAAAACGATCATCAGTATGAGAACAGAGTGAAGCACCTATGTTATCACGCTCACCAAGTTCGAGTCGTAAACGTGTTGTCTTCCAACCATTTGTTGCCCAACATCAATGCCAAGGCAAATATAGATTGAGCGATATCCAGGTCGGTGGCGTCGGCGCTGTTGTCGAGGACACAGTGGTAGGGGTTGCCGTTGCCGTACAGCGTTTCCCGGAACTCCCGCTCCTCGGCCGTCCACGACGGGGTGTTCAGGGACGTGAACAACGCGAGAACGCCGGGTGGGGTCGATGCGGAGTTGAGCTCCGGTGGAACGCGATAGAAATTGCCGATTGGGAGTTTGGAAATGTAGAGAAGACCCAAAATGAGGCACTGAGGGCTGGGTAACGTAGCTTGGAGTACGTTTTGAGCGAAAGTCCTGAGAGCAGCGCAGTTGGTGGAGGTGGGTGGAAGAACGTCTTGGCGAGGGCGACCTTCAAACAAAGCATCCATCCACTTTTCATGCTCGGCACCGGACCCCAACCTTGGCGAGAGGACACGAGTAACGAGTGACCAGCAAAGGTCAGCAGCCCAATCCGTGAGGGGAACAGCGGAAGCTGCGATGGTAAACTCGTTGGCCACGAGAACCGGAGGCCCAGGAGGGGGCATGAATGCCGAAATGTCGACGGTGGCGGTTGGAGAGGTGAATTGCATGGAGGATTCATCGGCGAATTCTCCCGAGAGGGGACTGGCATTATCGACTAAAGGGAGGGACAGGTCGACTTGGATTTCGTCCATGATATCGGTGACATCAGAACTGTTGTGATCGAGAGTGGGATAGGAGATGGGGTGGACGCCATCGTTGTTGGTGGAGATGAGAGCGACGTCATCACCGAGCTGCGAGCCGGGTGCGATTTCATGTGCGAATCCGGGATCGCAGTTGGGAAGGGACTGTCTATGGGCGGCCAAAGTCGCGAAGCGCTGCTGGTGCGCAGCCTGAGCGGCTAGAGCGCGGGCTTGAATTTGCTCAGCTCTGTCATGCGGCTTGGATGGGAAAGAAGCGCCGACAATGCCGCCGTGGACAGGACCAGCGATCTTGCCATGGCTGAGAACGGCTTGCGCATGCATGCGGGCAGCACGTATCATGGCCGGGGTTGGAGGGGCGTGGTCAGGAGCCGGAGGCCAGTCAGGATTGTGGAACAACGACTGGCGGAAAGGTCGAGTGGAGGGGGGTTGTCCTATTCCATTCACAGAAGATCGAAGCGGGAAGCGTTGAACCTGATTAGATGCTGAGCCATGGGTGGAAGGATTAACTGGCATTCGAGAAGAGGACTGGAGGGAGGGAATGATGGCTGGACTGGGAAGGGTAGCCAGGAGTCAGTGAGTATGGGACGCTGGCGGTTCGGATTGGAATTTGGAGACTGACCTCGATTCTTAGAATATAGACAGAGAAGATCGTAAGTCGTTACTGAAGAAAGTAGAGAAAGAGGCTGCAGTCGGGGGGCAGCGAGTAACCAATCAAGGTCTCGACTGTTGCGCTCGACGTGGATGTGGGTGGGTGTGAGTCTGACCCGTTTGACAAGGGATGACTTTGGGTGTTTTGGAGGTGAAGTACGCTTTGCAGACGCACAGAGGTCGAAGTCTTTGCGATAAAGATGTGGACGACCTGGTAGGAGAATGCTCTCGACCTGCAGGGGGAGGGGGGAGGGAGAGGACGACGAGCAAAAGGGACGATGGTGGTTGGGTTGAAAGCTGCCGCGGGGATCGAAAAGGGAGTGGAACGGACAAAATTGTACTTCCCACGGACCAACCTCGAATCCTCCCTCAACCCATGCAGGCAGGCATCTGTACTATCTATCTCCTGCCCATCTTCGGCATCGACATCCATCTATCCATCATCCATCCATCTGCGTATCAGCTCCCCTCCTAGCCCAAACCTTGGTGTCTCCATGCGACGTTGTGCCGGACCTCAACCGCTTCGAATTCTTGTCTCCTGAAGTGAGCCCAACTTTACCCCCCAAAACGCATGTCACTGGCCAGGACAATTAGCCGCCTCGGCTTTCGGCGTCGTTGGCCCTCGAACCGCCCGCTACGAATAGCATTAGTTAGCTAGACGTTACTCCTTGTGTAGTTCTCCTCCGAATGCAACGATCTTTGCGTGTTCTCCCCGCTCCTCCAACGCTAAACAGTCCCCTATCAGTCCTCGCCATGCAATCATCCCCCATCACCGACCTCGGCTACGCAAAATATCGTGGCAAGCGATCCTCAAGCCGATGCACAGTCTATCTCGGTCTTCCATATGCTGAGCCTCCCCTCGGGCACCTCCGCTTCAGGAGACCCGTGCCACTCAGTACTAAGCCCGTACCAAATCCTCAGGTCATCGACGCTACTCAGTACCCAATTTTTGCGATCCAGGGTGCTACAGGTGATGCGTTTCTCTTTCACATCTTTCACATTTGACTCACTGTCTCTCGAAAAAGGCTCATCTGATTTCGGAGGTGCTGGCTCGGAAGACTGTCTCAAGCTGGACCTTTACGTCCCGGCAGACGCCACCCCATCCAGCCACTACCCGGTCCTCGTGTACATCCATGTAAGCACCTTTTGTCCGCTTCGCTCCCGGCGCTCTGACTCTGTTTGTCAGGGTGGAGGCTACAGGTGAGGCCGTCCACTTTACGCGCGTCTCGGTTGATCCAAGCCTGGATTACATACGCAGATTCGGAGCACCGAAGTGCTGGCCATTCCACCACTGGATCGATATCCAGCCTCGTGTCGTTATCGTCTCCGTTTACTATCGTCTCTCCGTGCTCGGCTTCCTAGCGCACCCTGAGTTCATTAAACGAGACGATCTGGCGGACTGCAATGTTGGCATCCACGACCAAATCGAGGCTCTCAGATGGACCAAGAACCACGTGTCAAAGTTCGGCGGAGACCCAAACAAGATGAGTAGCCCGCTCCCGACCACCGACCAGGCCCAGGCGCTTAATAAACACTGCATCGAATCCTCCACATCACAATCTGCGGCCAGAGCGCTGGGGGATCATCCGTGGAGATCCAGCTCGCCGCATTCGGAGGGCAAAACCGTGATCTCTTCTGCGGTGCCATCGCACAGAGCGTTTATCGCACACCAGTCTTTCAACTCGACCAAAAGCAGGTCAGTCTGTGCCCGAGCATCCCATCTTCTGGATTCGTTTAACCTCGGTCAATACAGCCCGTCTTTGATGCGTTGTTAAAGGAGCTCAAATGCCCGCTCGAGAGCCTTGACGGTCAATTGGAGTGGCTTCGAACCATCAACGCGGTTGACCTTGTGCAAGCTTCAGATGCCGTATTTGCCAAGTCAGCCTGCTCGGATTTCTCCTTCATCGTGTATGTGTCATTTAACACCTCCGACCCCAGGCATACCGGGGTTCTCTGGGATTGGAAGCCAGTCATCGATGGGGAGCTTCTTCCCGACTACCCGACAGTCCTGCTCCAGACTGGCCGATTTGTAGATGTTCCTGTTATAGTCGGGTTGGTGCTTGTCATGGCTCTTCCGAAAGTCGGCAAGGATTGACCTTCCTGGCGCCGCTAGAGCCACGACGGATGAGACGCCGTCGACTGATGACATGGTCTGGAGTGAAGAATTGCCCAAGCACTGGCCTTTGTTGACTGCGGCCGATATCGACGACATAGCCGAAAAATACATCGCTCAGTCCTTATTTCTCGCGAAAGCAGCAGGGGACGGTCTTAATCGAAGCGCTGTGGGTACCATCCAACCGCTGTACCGCGTACCAGTCCTTTGATCCGACGTACTGTCTCATATGTTTAGACCCTCGCATTCGGCGAAGCGTTTTCCAAAGCATGGATCTACCGATACAACCAACCTGCGGGGGACTCGTCTACCGTCGAACACTCCTCAGACAATTGGCAGATGTTCCAAGGAACTCGGTGGGAGACATTTCACACTGGTGCTATCTCTACCACTTGCTGAGTTACTCCATCTATTAGCACTGGGTAATTGCTCTGTACACTGAATGGATATATATTGACCCGTTTCCCAACTAGACCGAATGCTACCTCAACATTCGAACCTCTCTCCCAGGAGCAAACTCGTTTCGCGGAGGAGCTTGTCCGTTACTGGCTGTCTTTTGTCGAAGTAGGGGATCCCAACGTTCATAAGTCACCGCCTTCCCCCGTCTGGCCTGAATACCGGTCAACTGGGGAGCGGCTTGTCTTGCAAGCACCGGTAAAAGGAGACGAGGAATCAGGTTGCTTTGTGGAAGAGTATCCTGGCCGCGAAAAGGATAGGCATCGACTGTGGATTGGACTTGTTGATCGTACGCAGAATTAATTGTTGATTGGAACGGTTTGGCACTTAGTCACGTGGCCATCTGGGGAACAAGCTGTTTATCCGCATCTACCGTATCCCATTCACATCCCCATTCGACATCCCCAATGTCGACCCCTAAGCAAACCACCAAACGCTCTTACGCTGAGGCTGCAGGAATGCAGTCGGCATCCACGCGGTCGAAACGAACCAAGTTCATGCCCCAGAAAGAAGGATCCGGCCCAAAGCAGACGCCCAGTGTCCGTTCAGAAAGCGACTCTGAAGATTATAAGTCTGCAGCTCTACCGTTTAACACTTCTGAAGATGACGACAGTGACCAAGAGGACGAAGACGAGCCTGAGGTAGGTGCGATTGGGTATACGCGTTAGATAAAGTGTATTGAAAGTGCAATCATTTATAGACATTTATGGCTATTACCGCTCATCAGTCAGTGAAATGCTAGGAAATGAACGGGTTTCTTACTCAGCAGTCCTTAACCCAGAGGTCGCATAGGCGCAGCGTTCTTCGACCCGGCCCAGCGCACCCTGCATTTGCTCGAAGATACAAGCGAAGACTATCACTATGATTTGACCCGAATGAGCACGTCCGCTTCTTCTACTATAAACTTGAGTTTATGCTGAGCAAGTCTAATCCCTAGTTCTGGAACAACTCTGTCCCGACGTCATCCTGTCAAGTTCCCGTGCAGATGAGGTACTTATCCGCCAATGTCAGATATACAGTAAGGTTCTCTAAATGCCAAAGTAGACTCAAATCAAGTTAAATTACCGTTCAAATCTCAGTGGATGAGACATCAGGTCGTTTTCAAGTCCGTCCGCACAAGGAGTTCTCCCCCGATCAAGGAAGAGAGAAGATGCTTTCGCTCCGCATCGTCAGCGAGATCGAAGACTATGAGGCTCCAAGTCTAGTGGAGCAAAGCGTTTCAAAAAACGCATACGACTTTATGGGAATCAGGAACAGAGGCCTGATCGATCCCCATATGAACAAATGGGCCGCTTCCATTCGAGTATCCAACTTTGCCACTATTACTGCGCCACTTTGCGTAAGTCAAATCGTATTCTTGGAGTCTGATCGTAAAGCAGACCGGCTGTTTGGTAGATGTCGGCGACTGGAGCACTCCTCGACTATCTTGTTCGCATTCATGCTTCCACCGATCTCACTTTTGAAGGCGTTGGACGCTTGGACATTGTTGACATTCGTGCTTTATCCTGGCGAGTACTTCCTTCAAAGCTCATCCTGAATACCTCTGATCCGTTCCACAGGGAGAAATCCATGCTCATCAACGTGGATGCGTTGCATTCACTCCAAGTCTTTTCTTCCGAAAGCCACGCCTCGATCCACTCGGATAAAACCAAGGAAGGTCTCTCTCTCTTCGGTAAGCAAGCCTTCTAGCTTTCCTAGGTGGCTACTTCCCTGACGCTCAAACAGGCATTATGGACCACACCCGGACCAAGTCCGGCCGGGCTCTCCTAAAACGGTGGCTCCTTCGTCCCTCGTTAGACATCCAAACGATTCGGTCCCGTCATGATGCGTTAGCCTGCTTTCTTTTGGGAGAAAATCTTCCATCTGTGGATGCTTTACAAAGTCATCTCCGCGGTTTGAAGAACATCCCGAGAATAATTACTGCGCTAAAAAATGGCAAAGCCGGCATCAGAGAATGGACAGCGTTGGTCAAGGTAACTGGGAACTTGTCTCACCTAACGATCCCTGGCGTGACCAATCCCATCAGTTTACATATCACATAATAATGCTGGAGGAGGCCCTTGGCGAGCTCTCGTGCTCCACGGGGGTTGACATCATTGGGCAGGTACTCTCGAACCTACACCTGTGCAGGGAGAGCTCTGACTCGAGGACACTCTTGCTAGGTTTGCAACGTTCTCAGTAGAACCGACTTCAAAATTATGGGAGCTATAATAAACGAAACTGTACGTGCCCATTCGTGTAGTTGGCTGAACCATTTGTGTTTTACGGCCATTTGCAGATTGACTGGGAGGCGTCGCTGAATGAGGCGCGAGTATGCGTACGGTACCATGTCGATCCTCTGTTGGACGATCGAAAGCGCATATATGATAGCCTGTCGATTTTCCTGGTACGTATCGTACCTTTCCCTCCACTTAACCTGAAAGCAGGCTCAGCACTCAAATAGGCAAAGGTCGCGCAGCGTATTGGAGAAGGTGTCCCACTAGACATTGCCGACAACCTAAATGTGGTCTACTTCCCACAGCTAGGTAGGACAAACACATCTCCCTCCTTCAACTTTGGCAAAAGCTCAGCTCATCCTGCTCAGGTTATCTCATTACCATCCCGCTTCGAGACGAGTGGAGGCATGACGCAAACGCTAAGGTTGTCCAAGGGTGGACGTTTCAGGTGAGATGCAAAGCTTTCTGTTTGTAGACTCTAATTAAACGAGCTTTCAGTTTTCGACAGAGTACGTTTGCAGATTTCTTATCTTCTCGTCCGACTAACTAGTTGCGCCTATAACAGCGAGCATGCGTATTTCAAGAACCAAGACATGCATGGTCCTCATGCTTTTCCTTGGTTATCGTCGCTCTCCCATCGCTAAAGAACCTTGCTTCGATAGATCTCGACCTTTACATTGGAGACCTTAAGAGCGTAATCAACGGTGAGTGATTTTTGTTGACTCCGTTCTATGACGTTGACATCGGGATCCTTCAGATCGGTGAGAGGAACACGACTGCGATCATGCTGAAATTCTTAACGCTCCTGCGGCCAGAGAAATTGAAATAATTCACGGACTCCAAGAAAAGGTTCTCGAGCAGGATATACTGATCAAGGAGACCTGTGACGTTTGTGCGGAGTTGGATTGGTCAGGATTATCCAAAGGCAAGCTCGAAAGAACATTACCTGATGCCCCGAGAATAGTCTCCTTTCTCTCGCAACAGCCTCTCGGTTGTACAACTGGATCCGCCCCGAAATCTCCGAGAAGAATGTCCTTGAAATCAAAAACGGCAGGTACGTAGCCAGTTGTGCTTCGTAATATATTGATATAATCACAGGAATGCTGGGGCTCTAGACATCCTTTGCAAGAGTTATGCGAGGGTTCGTTTGTGCCGAACGATATCTCAATCACGGGTGGCGGAGCCATCGACGTTGAAGATGGGACTGCAATCCACGGTGACAATCAAGCACTCAGTGTCTTGATATGCACCGGTCCAAACGCATGCGGAAAGGTACTGGAGCGCCAACCCTGTGGTACGACTTACTTAAAAGCTGGTATAACAACAGAGTATCTACCTCAAACAAAATGCTATAATTCCTATAATGTCCCAGGTCCGTCCTTGGTTCGGCTCTCTGGCGCTGGAAACCTGAAATACTATTCCGCAGATTGGCTGGTGGGTCATACGATGAGATAGGCAACCCTGCACTTGACCGACCACGACAATCTTCAGCTTTGTTCCAGCGGAGCGCGCGAGATTGGGAATCATCGATAAAAGTGCGCACTTGCGTTTTGCCCTGCTTTGCATACTCTGAGAACCACCACATATCGATTTCAGTTTTCACCCGAGTGCAAACGAAGGAATCAGTTGGGAAGGTATTTCAATAGCTATATTTGCTCTCTCCAGGGCCGTCTAACGCTATTACAGATTCAGTCTGCGTTTATGATCGACTTGGCCCAAGTCTCCCTCGCACTCCGGAACTGCACGGCTCAAAGTCTGGTCGTATTAGACGAGTTGGGGAAAGGAACAATGCCATCAGGTCGAGTTTACCATCACTTAGTGCGGGCATTCCCTATTCTTACAACACGTCTGATCTTCTTCAGATGGTGCGGGACTTCTCTATGGTGTGCTACGATACTTTCTCTCTCAAGGCCGCGAGTGCCCCATGGTTCTCGTGGCGACACACTTCCATGAACTTTTCCAGAACAGCTTCTTTCCATCGTCTCTCCCTGTCAAGTTCTCTCACATGCGAGTCATTATAGCGGACGAGATTGCCCATTCGTTATCTGGCTCTGAAAATGATCCGAGGGGGTTAGCCGACCCTGCCAACGTTGAGGACGAATTTGACACCGAAGCCAAGGGGCAGCTTTTAGACAGCTTCACATACCTATTTAGGTAAGATCAACGGGTGGCCTCTGAGTGGTTCTTGGTCATTCAGTCTTGTTTCTAGGGTTGCGCCCGGGTTCTGCCTCAAGTCTCATGCTGCTCAATGCGCCATGTTAAACGGCGTTCCCCGCAGGATTGTACAGCGTGCCCAGCGCGTCAGGCAAGTCCCATCCTAATGTTTTTTTTAGGACATTACTTATACGCCTTGATATTTAGTGATCACCTCATGAACCAGAACATCACGGCCCTCTTGGACGAGCAGATGACACAGGAAGAGTTGGAAGAGCTCCAGGAGGCGGAAGCAGTTACCCGTCGATTCTGCTCGTTAGATCTTGGTAGGTCGGCGAACCTTCGTGCACGCTTGGCGCAAGTGGTGGGTCAGCAAACTAGTTAGACAACGGAAACTCTCTAGCTGTGTTCGAGATAATAGTCTTGGGCATGTATGCGCCGCTTCTAACGCAGCCATGTATAACTAGTCATTGCTGGACAATCCCAATCCCGACGCAAACCCTAGAGCAATCCTAGCAGCAGCCTGCCTCCTAGCCTCCATGTCGGGAATCTCGGCTACTTCCTCCTTCATTGCTTGGAGCACTCCTAATACCTCGGTAAGGTCAAACTGAAAGTCATCCGCTGTTGAGGGTATTCCGTCGGCACCACTATCGGCAGCTTTGCGACCAAATATTCGCTGAGCCGTAAGTCGGATTTCCTCTTGACTAGGCATTGCTTCTTCGCGGTCGAGCTCCGCCGCGCTGGGCGAAGGCGATAGAGCTGGGGGAGCGGCCGAGACGAACTCGTCGAAGTCATCCTCAAATCCGGATGATGATTGGCGGATCATTGGAGGGGGAGGCAAGGAGTGGACAGTGGATTCACCCTTCCAAGGCGCGTCCAGATCTCCGTCAAGCCATGCTTCCAGCGCTTCCAGATCTTTTTCCGCGAGATGACCGTCAACACCGAGAAAGAGGGACTCGGGAGCTTCCGTATCTTCGCCGGGCTTTTCCGGATCGAAATCATCAGGAAAGACCGATGAATCGCGAATTTTGGTGATGGATTCAACTGTCTGGGGAGGGACCAAATAGTCGCGCATGGTGGTTGGGGCTGCTCGAGGTTTGCGTACAAGGCTGGGCCACATGACAGTGGAGAGGGCATTGACGATTCTGGGGATCCCATAAATATCTAGAACCAATGAAGCGAATCAGTGCTGGAACAGATATGGAATCCTTTGTATGTCGCTTTCACCGTGTGGATCTGCAGGAACAGGGACATCGGCGGTGTCGACTGGAACGTCAACGAATTCAAATGCATGATCAGAGAAAAAATCGGTGATTTCTTCCGCAGTAATTTCCTCCTCGCCTTCGCCGTCTTGAGAGGGCAAGCGTGCGGCAATCGTAATTTCTGCCTCGTGCTCGTCGAGACCTTGTTTGAGTGATAAGAAGCGTTCCTTGAAGAGCTGGAGGTGCTATAATCAGGACCTGCAGAAAGGTTGATTTCGTGTAAGACAAACCTCTCCATCTGAGAAGACAAAAATTATCGCCGGGACTTTATCTTGGTCTGTTTCAGGTGGCCAGAGCGGTTTGGCTGGTGGCAAGGATGGAGTCTTGGCTAAAAAATGTACGTTTGCATCGTAGTACTTGTTCGATATGGTCCACTCTACGATTGACCCCTCGTTGTCAGGATCATCAAAAGCATCGTATTTGTTGTTGGGTTGTGATGAGGAAGTGCTGACGATTTCTGCACGACCACGCTTGCATTAATTGGGGACTTCGTCAACAGGTGAAGGCCACAAAGTGCTCACTGTCGACTAGATTAAGTGCCAATGATAGCTCCGAGGCCACGACCAAGATTCGGCAGGTGGGAGAGAGCGGGTCAGTCATGCGGTCGGAGGTTTCGGTGATGGTAGCGGAAGTGCCGCTTTTAGAGAGACGTTCACAGCCATAGCACGGCTTCGCACGTGTCAGAAGGCAACAACAGCACAACACCTCGCTGCTGTTTGATGCATCTGCCAGTACCTCGACTTCAACAAAAATGGCACACTCTCGGACAAGCAAAAGGACGATGACCTCTTCAACTCCGATGACTCGCAGCATGACGTCTAGCCTCCTATATATGACCCCACTGTCGACAAGTTCCAATGTCCCGTCGCCGACGACTTCGGAGAGGATAGGACCTCGTTCGGGCAAGCCGATTGGCGTGGCTGGAGTAATTGGAGTAATTTTAGCCATCGCTGTCCTTGTCGTGATTGGAGTTGCATGGCGCAAATACCACCAGCACAAAGCTGTCAAGGCCCGCATGCTGGCTAGCTCTCAAACCACCATTGAGCAAAGAGCAATCAAGTCACAAGGCTCTTTCCAACGGAACGTTTACATTTCGTTGAACAGAGCTGGAAACGAGCCTTCAGAGAGCTCAGCGCAGTTGGTGCAAACGGACGAGCAGCGAGGAAGCCAATATCCCGAACAGAATCCTCAAAGACAAAAACACTACCAGCCGACCAGCGGATACTCGTATCCAGGCGAGAGAATATGGTAAAAGATGGCCGGATTCTCGTAAGTCGGCTGTTCGTGGAGATCCTAGCTAGCAATGACATTCTGAGAAGTATGAACCTAATATACAGCGGGACGAGAGGAGAAAGAGAATCACTCGACAAGAGTTTCCCCAGGGAAGTTTGGAGCATTCATGACCAAATGGGATCTGGTGTTCTGTGGATTGGGAAGCGACGAATGATTTTGGGGAAACGCGAGGGGGAAGTGGAGAGTGGTTGTGGAAAGCCGGGACCTGACTTCCTCAAAGTCGATCAAATCATGGGTAGGAGATTCGATGAGAGGGCGTTGGATACAGTCGGGTGAAGTGACGAGGGAAGCCTCGGGTCTGTCTGCTTTTGGAGGGGGGTTGTGGGAGTTTGGGAGGTAGTGATCTTTCGGGTCGGTACCGTATGGCTCTGTGCTGTGAGGGATTGGAATGCTTTGATTGTCTTTCCGTTGGAGTGTATTGCGAGGTGAAATTGAGTCGTTATCTATTGGCTGCACAGCTCGAATATCTTCCTCAATAGTTCTCAGGCCTTCCTATGGAAATTGATGTGTTAGGGGGGGTTGCTTCTACATCATGCATAGATTGTCCAGCTTACGGCTTGAAATGAGGGATCAAGAGCAAGCTGTTGGACCCGCTGGGAGATGGGAACATCTGGAGTTTTCTGTTCATCAGCTGGAGGAGAAGCGCGGCCGACCTCTTTCAGGTATCTGCGGGTGCGGGGCCGTGAGACGATCGTCGGCTAGGACCTGGATCAGGCATACTTTGCATATTTGTCTGCGGCTTGGCCAGACGCAAACTCTTCCATCTCTTCTTCTTCGTACCAGTCCTCTGCGGTGAGATGTCTTTCGAGGTCGTCCAGAGCATGTTCGAGCCTGCGAACTCTGTTTGCTGCCCGCTCTCGCTCCTGGATAGCCAGAGGCAAGAGATCCTCCAAGCTTTCCTGGAACTCGTATTTCTGAGCCATAGCTTGACGGAGGGAGTTTATCTGGGAAGATATTGAAGAGATTTCGCTTTTGGTATCTGCGATTTTTGTTTCGAGATCGTGAACTGAGACGTCGGAGACGTGGAGAGCATGCTGAGCGCTGGCGAGTGATGCGGAAATGCGAGAGAGTTGTGGATCGGAGTCGTGGGGTGGCATGGTGAAGGTCGGGACAAGTGACGTGGATTGGAATTTAAAGGCAAAGGCTTTGACCGCGAGGTCCAAATTTACTGAAAGAGAGACGCCCACATCCATGCAAAATACGTACATACAAATAATTCAACCCCCCCGCTTGTCCGCCGCGTCTTAGTCATCACGATAAGATAAGACAACAACAATGAGCCCAGTCCACTCTCCAACGTTCGTGTCACCACCACCCATGGACACCGACTTGACGGCTGATTTCCCGCCGGGCTGAACGGAAGTGCCTATCGGGCGTGATCCGGATCCACGGAAGCAGCGCCACATCATGTCAGTCACGCCTTAAATACACACACAAACCAACCCAACGCCGCACCCTTTCACCCCTTTCTTCATCCTCACCACCACTCCCGACCTCATGGCCTCTAGCAGCACTCTGGACTACTCAAGACCTTTCTCCCAAGTCTTGAAGGAAGGTACAAAGGACATCCATGACACTATCTCAAAGTCAGAGGGTGCCAAAGCCCTCACGAGCGGAACTCTGGAGCGTGATGAATACGTTCGCCACCTCATCATGCTCTGGTATCTATACATGTGAGCACAAATCCCAACAAAAGTCTTGTCTTCGTATCGCTCATTGCTCGTCCTTTTAGAACTTTGGAGAACGCTCTGGATGCACGCGCAAACCACCCAGCACTTGCACCAACTTACAACCCATCCGTTCTTGCCCGCGCACCTTCAATATCTGCAGATATCGCTGGTCTTTTACAGACTACAGCCTGGGCTTCTCACCCACTCCATCTTTCCATGCATCCACTACCGCAACCTCTCCTCGACTACATCGCCCACATTCAAGCCATTGCTGACAGCGACGACCCGACCCCGCTCCTGGCCCATTCTTATCTCAGGTATCTTGGCGATCTCAGTGGTGGTCAATTTATCAAACGTACCGTCCTCAAGTCGTATCAGCTTCAGGATCAGGCGATCACTTCCTACGACTTTCCGAAACCCGGCGGTCCCGCAGGCCAGATCGCAGACCAAGGAGACATTCTGAAACTAAAGAACATCTTCAAGGAACGCATGGATGAAAGCATCACAACTCCAGAAGCAAAGAAGATCGTTTTCGAGGAGACAAAGGTCGCCTATCGCTTCAACGCTCAGCTCCTCAATCTCATCAGACCACCTCCCGTTCAACTCAATGACACCCCAGCAAAGGGGCTCGCAGATGCCCTCGGTCCATCGGGATCCCCTCTGCTGGGCGTCGGCGTCGGCCTCTTCTTAGTTCACACCTATCTTATGTATGCAGCTCGTACGAACACTTCCCTCGGTTGCAACTTCCTCTCCCTCTTCGCCAACAGAGGTCTGCCAATCTCCGCGTGATGTAACCATTAGCCTTTTCAGACATCGTTTTGTGTGCTGTATCATAGTCAGGCAGTAGGAATAAATCTTCTTATTGGACTCTTTGCTACGTCTCCAACGCTCGCTCGTTGCACTTTTAACACACCATCAAATGGAATACAGTTGATATACCAAGACAAAGGAATAATTGATTTTTCTTTTCTGGAAAGTGACAGCGCTCTGAACATCGACCTTCGTTTATGTTGAGGTTGCGGCACCCCGACCACGGAAATCTCACAACACATTTATGTCAGCATCGCTGCACCCGTTAGTCGGGATTAAGCACTCACTGGATCCCCTTCCTCTCCTCTCGCCGTCACCTCGCCATTCACCACCCCTTCCTCGATAACCTCCTCGTCCGCGATGGAAACCTTCTTCTCCACCCTCACGATCAAATCCAGCCCCAGTCTCGCCACCTCCACGTCCTCGGAACCCGCTCCCCCCACGACCACGGAAGCCACTGCCCCTTTCTCCCCCTCGGTATCCGCCTCTTTCGCCTCCTCGGAAGCCTGATCCCCGTTCACCACCCCGCCAATCCCCTCTTCCACCTCGAGCCGATGGCTTCAACGGGCGAGGCGTAATCCACTCGTCGTCATCACTCGCCTTAGGTGCTTGCGCCGGCGCGTTCAACCCTCCAGCTAACTCCTCTGATTGCTCCTGTTCGGGAGCGCTTTCTGCAGTATCCATAGTCGGGGGCGTGGGAGCCGCCGCCACTTGGGTGACGTCTGCAGAGGCAACGTTGGAGACTGGCGTCGCCTGGCCCGAGGTACCGAACTTGGCGTGAAGGGAATCGATTGGAGGCAATTCATCCTCCATGTCGTCAGCAGCCCAGTCGACCGCACTGGTATCCTGAGCAGTACCAGTCTAGTCGTCAAGGATGGGTTAGCTTTCAACAGTGAGGTTCACTGGACGAAAGGTTGCACCTGTAGTGAGGCCTCTCCGTCTTCAGCCTTGACCTCGACCCACTCCTGTTGCACGGCCTGAGCGGAAGGGATAGAATCACCTTCAACCACTTCAGCGGTATAATCTTCGACATCGCTCGCATCTTTCACGTCCGTCGTTCCAACGCCATGCACATGCTCCAGTCCAGATGACCCTACCTGGCCGAATGTCAATGGTACGGGTGCAGGAGCCACCTGACCTGCTGTACCGAATTGCATATGTCCGAACCCGGTAGGTGCGCCTTGGCCGTTGATGGAAGGATGTGCGGTTTCAACTAAAGGTGAGGTAGTAGGCGCAGAAGTAAATGACTTCGTTAGGGCTCGTAATCGTGCGTCTGCGAATTCGGTATTAGCGCTCTTGCCGACAGTTTGATATTCTTGTTCAGACAACGCACAGGGAATCCCGTCGTATTCTCCCGTTGAATTTTCGTTCAGAAGACCGTCGATAACATCAGGACGGCTTGCATTTTCGTCATCTTGAAGGACCTGAGCGGCTTTGACTATCGATGCCCGCTCAGAGTCACTCAACGGGATAGTGAAAGGCCTAGATGAACTTCGAGAGGTGATAGTGGATGCTAAGGAGAGGAAAGAGAGGATATTGACGGCTTTGGCCGCAGCGCTGGTCTAATATTCAACGGGGTAAAGAGTCCGCTTGTGACAGACTTCGGTCATACATGAATTCGTACCTCAGCTTCGGCCACCGCAGCCTTGATAGCTTTTTTGTGAGCCTTTCTGTCAGCCAACCGATATTCCTTAAGCAGTTCTTCCTGCTTCGCTGTACGTTTTGCATCTTCGGCCTAAGTGGTTTTCTCGAGTAAATCAGTTCGATCCTTAAAGCTATCATCCTGTGCAACGGACCTCGGCCCCAGATAGAAGCTCCTTGAGCTCCTGGATCTGCGCTTCGATGAATGCTGGCGTCTCGGGTAAAGGTCTCTCATCCTGCTTAGGTTTGGACTCGGATTTGCCCGTCTTAGGCTGAGCACGCTCCTGAGTAGAGTGATTGATTGGCTCGATGACCGAAACACCCCCAAGATTCGACTTACCAGCCTGCCCTCCAACCTCTTGATCTCCCTCTTAAGGACATCTACAGCACCTGCTTTCTTGAAAATGTTCCACTCTTCCAATTCGGCTTCCGGTTCATCATCGGAAATTTCCACCACTTTCTCCTGAATTTCTTTCTCGGTGGCGACAAGTTCGCCGGCGACTCTCCCACTAATGATGTCCTCCTTGGCGGGAGCCTGGTCCGTGAGAGCAGCACTCCTTGCATCAGACACATTGACTCCGGCATCTGATTGATCACCTTCGGCTGCTATCGACCCTCCATCATTCGAAGCTGGCGTCTTGGTTTTCTTCTGTCGCTTCTTTTTCTCTGCCGCAGGCTTTGGTGGAGGTGCGCCGGGAATGTACCGAGGAGTGAGAAGGGAGCTTGCGGTTGGAACAGCGGTCTTGACGGAAGGTTTCGAAGGCTTCCCTGGCTTGGAAGATGGCTGAGATGAAGAGTCCGCTGGGGGAACCGGTGCGATATTTGGCTGTTCAGCCATTTTAGGAAAGGCTCAGATTTTGACTTGGGATCTAATGAAGCAATAGATGTTCCCAGAGTTTAGGCTTGTAATTACCGGGTCGGCGCGAGTAAGGGTAGACGCGGCGTCTCTTGACAGGCGAGGTTGGACAGATGGCGATGGATGGGGGCAAGGGCGACGTAAGTCAAGGACCCCACACAAAATTCAAGTTGGAATTCGGACTGATGACACCGTGAGAGCGGAGACGGCCTCTTTTTCCCCTGTCACTACCGTCGCTCACCCGCCCCTCTTCTCCGCTCTTCAGTCCCGACACCCCCGACCTGACGACTGAGCTGGCATTTCGTCGTGAACCGTCGTCTCTTACTCGCCCTCGGTGATCTCTCTTGACTCGGCGGTCTTCTCTGGATATTCTTGGCAATTTCTGCGTGCTTGGGGCACTTCATGGAAGCGCAACTCTGATACGCGGCGACATTCAATCATGCAAAGTGTCTAGACTCTGTTTACCCCGAGTACACCTGCCAAAATTTAATGTTCCAGGTATTGAGGAAGCTATAATCGACATTGGCTTCGTAGAATCGATATGGCGATGTCACGGAGCTGTCAAGTCTGAGAACCTTGTGCTGCCGCAGTGGCCGCAAAAGCCTCGCCGAAGACGATAGACAGTTTCGTGGCAGTGCGTCTATATTCAGCCTGGAGTGTCAAAGCCTCTGGAGAGGGTCGCCCAGTGGTTGGCAGCTTCATGTTCCCGTTGCTACGCCGCGGATTGCCCGGGGATCGCTGCCATAGAAGCTACCGGCCGAACGCGGCCATATTGAGCTAACGTCAGGATATCGTTGAATCCTCGTACACGTGGCGCAGCTGAAGATCCTGCGGGGGTTTCTGAGCATTTACACTCGCCGATCACTTCTAGTGCGGTCGTTGGCGACCCTACCTCCGTGTCTGGCCGATTTCGCCAATCCCTGCATGCTCCGTTAGCTCCCAGTCCGAGAGACATCGAGCCCATGGAGCAAATTATTGCTCGGGAGCACTTCCTATTCCAGTGCACTTGTAGGCAATGGGCAACCAGCCTTTACTAGCGATATGGGGGCCGTTGGAGCTCATATTTCGGAGCTATGGCAGATCGCGACATCCGAGCAGACCGACATTCGCCCAAATGAGAGTCACTACGCGGGGACGTTCTTATTTGCCTTCCTTGAATCTGGTTCGCAACCGCTCAGCCGGTGTAGCCATTGCTTCCGACTAATAGAACTGCCGAGCCTTCGGATGTATCCGCTGAAGGTTTTGGCAGATTTCTTAGGAAGGAGTGGAGACGGTCCGCGTTTGAAAGTGTTTTGAGGTATCTTTCCCAACCCGAATCAATAGGGATTCCTCCCGGGTCTCAACGACCAATAGGATCCTTTCCCGCGCCTCGCCGGTCCGCCCCCCCCAATTTACGGGCCCGGCGCTTTCGTTACACTCTCATGTGCTCTCGTGGGTCCCGAACAAGCCAAAATGTCAAATCGCTATCCACCAGTAGCCGTCCATCCCGAGAAAAGGCCCAGTCGGCGCGACTGGCGACCCGTGAGAGCTTGATGTCGAAGCCCTGCCTTCTCGCCTCCCACCCAGCAGCCCATGGTTGTTGGGAATCAAGTATGCCCGATGCCCGATAGCACTGGGGTTTTGCAAAGACGTGTCTCGAGCCGCTTTGAGCAGAATAGTACAACTCGATGGAGTGTTTCCCAATTGGAACGTCCACCAGCTACCCCATCAGATCCAAATCCGAATGACCCATTAAGACATTCTCCGCCATTTCAACTGACCGGAGGCAGGCGCGCAAATCTGGTTACTACCACGTGGCGTTAGTGTTGGCTGGGCGTGCTGTGTACAGAGGGCTCGATTCGGCTTCACTTGCGACATTTGCGACTTTATTTCACCGAGAAGACGTCGAATGCAAGCTTCTGTCTGCACTCGGAGTATTCAGACGCTTCATCCCATTCTCGAATTGCTCGGGGCCCACCATGCTCAAAGAGGGAAGGTTAATACCCGAAAAGCCGCTCGTGTTCAGCATGGGCCATGGGCACTCGGACGTGGAATTGGGGTAATGGGTTCGATATCTTCGTATCCAGACCGGTGGAACCTCGTCTACGACCCTTGAGAGACAAAGCACAGCTCCACGGAATTCGGAAACCCTCGGGGAGGGAGCGACGAGTGACCGCGCAGTGCAGCACATCTGGCGTAGGGGAGCAGGGTTGAGGTAAAGTTCCCACGTCGAAGTCTGGTCAGGATTGAGACGCAGGCCAAAACGTCAGGATCAGACCGAGACATCAAATGCGGGCCGAGATTTTGCCATCCCCCGGTGCTGCATCTACAGTCGACGTTTCCGTCCCCCCTCCTCGCCAGCTATTATCCTCGAGACCTTGCAGATCATTCGACGACCTAGCCCAGCTTAGTCCTAGTCTCACGAACACCGGGGCCGTCATCACATGCCTGGTTCTCAGGGATCCGATTAGCCCGAGAACTCGACCGCTACCCAGGTATTAAACAAAGCAACATTGGACTGCACACCTACTGCAAATCGTGTTCTCCCCCCTCCCCATCCATCAAACATGCATCCTACTGGTCCACCTCTCCCCAGACCGATCGCGTCACCCTCCTCGTCGGGCTCCAGTGGCGTACCCCCTCGTCCGATTTCCGCACCACGAAAAATCTTGCCGTTGGGGAATCCTCCCCCCCAGCCCTCTTTGCCATCGCCCAGCTCAAGCGTTCCCGGTGGCCGGCAAGTTTTGAGAGTAAATAGTAAGCCCTGTCCCGCCTCATCCGACTGTTTTGGCTATTTACGGTTGCTCACGTTAATTTCCCTCGCTTAAATCGTTTTGAACCGAAGGGGCGTGCAATGCCTGTCGAAAGTATGCTTTGTCTCGTTCCCTGTGACTGCGAAGTCGATTACTGATTTTGAGTGTGGTCGGTCAGACAGAAGATGCGCTGTGAAGGCAAGCACATCGCGGCACCGAATTTCGAAGTTTCACTCAACATCAGACCTCGGTTCTTCTTCGACAGGTCCGGAAAACCCACCATGCGCTCGTTGCCGAGCATCGGGACAGCCGTGTGTCTTCGAGAAAGTCCAGAAACCTGAGGAATCCAACTCGAATTCTCAGTACGTCTTCGCATCGACACGTTTCCGGGGACAGCGGCTCATTATCCCTCAGGCGCATTGCTGAACTCGAGACTAAATGGACTGCAATTGAGAGCACGTTAGGAGATGTGTTGAAAGAGCTTAGAGATGTCAAGTCTTCGCTTAACGGACGGCCTGGTTCGAGCGGGCGGACGAACCCATTTTCTGGCGATTCGCCAGCTGCTTCATCTCCCCAAGATTTCCGCTCTGCGACCTATTCTCCACAGGTTGGAGCATCTTCACCTCGTCCGCCCTCTCGCTCGTTTAGCTCTTCGCAGTCGCAACTGCATCCTGTAGATCAGACATACAATGGTGCGAGTTTCGTCTAGTCGCTTGAATGCCACATTTGTGCTCTGCGTCGTACTGTGCCAGTTCTGACCGGCTTTTAGGCCAGATGCCTCCACCCTCATACCATTCGAGTACCGCCCGCCGTCGTCAACACTTGTCTTCCCGACTTTATTCTGCGAATAACTCTGGAGATGAAGAAGATCTGCCGAATGCAGCCTTAGCAGCGCCAATCTCCGTTGTCAACGGTGAGGACGTCAATGTACGATGAGTACCCATTTTAGATCGCCACTTATGCCTCGACAGATATAGCATCTGCTCAGCCGGTCTCCTCGGACGACGACGACCGTTGGGCAACCGAGTCCGGTGGCGATGGACGTCTCGGGTCCCTCGGGTCACCTTCTATCAAGAGGAAACGACGAGACTCCTCTGTCACTGATCGGTCTAGGGCGCGCTTCAAGGACTCTGACGGCCATGCCATGGATATGGACCCGCCTCAACGCCCCACGTCGCGACCTGGATTCAGCGGGTTCGAAGAGGCCAGCATGTCGAGTGTAGCTTCAAACTCGAGTCTCGCTGTCCGTGGAAGGCGGCGGCGAACGCGAGACGTCGTGGAGAAAGGCTATATCACCGAAGATGACGCTCAACAACTTTACAAAAAGTAAGCTAAGGCTTCTAGATACCCAAGGTACTCCGCTGACCGCCGATCCAAAGCTATTTCTCTGGGTGTCATCGGCTTCTCGTAGGTTGTTTCGCCGGTGGATCTTCGATCTCTCTAAATTTTATTTACATCCCGTCTAGGCTGTATTCGATCCGAGCATTGACACGTACATTTCGATCAAAGAAAGATCCCCCTTTTTACTCTGCGCGCTCCTCATGGTGGGAGCAAAAGTCCGTGATGGGCCCGTGGTCTCGGATCTGCAGGCTTTGCTCTTACACGAGGCGACCGAACACGCCAAAGACCGGGTCTTCGAGTCGAAGTGTACGGTCGAGGATGTTCAGGCTCTGTTGCTTCTAGCCGGTTGGAGTCATTCCATGGGCGGAGTGGGATGGTTGACGGCAGGACACGCGATTCGGTGAGCGAACAAGGGATGTTATCCAGTTCTCCCGCACTAAAGCCTCATGGCTCACACCACATAGGGTCGCTGTGGAACTTGGTGTGCACAAAGCCCTACCGAGATTAGAGAAGATACTTGCGAGCGACAGCAGCCATCCGGAGAGTCACCGCCCCCTCATCACAGCTGCCCGGACCTGGCTTGCCCTTTATGTATTCGAGGTAGGTTTTCTGTTACCTCACACACGCACGTTATCTTATACGTTCTTCGTTGTCATCAGTATCAAATATCGTTTGGAACTGGACGGCCGGCGATGATGAAGGGTGACACAGCGATCACAAAGGCGAAAGACATACTTTTAAACCATCCCCTGAGTATCGCTACCGATGCGCGGCTTGTCTCTACTTGTGAGCTATTAACACGTCAAAGTTAGTTCAGACGCCAGCCTTCACCGTAATCGATCCGCTAACACTTGTGATTATTAGACGCCATTCACCAACAGTTAGAAAGCTGCTTAGAAGATGGCGACGATGGTGCTGTATTCAGCACCCTGCAGGAAGCCACTGCAGACATTGATGGGTGGTTGGAGGAGTGGGATGCTCGGATGAGTGCGCGTCGATTCCGCATTACCGACGCTCGTCGGACTCACCCCTGCCCTTGCAGGCGCATCTCAACCTACCGCAGGCTTCTTCAGATCATCTGCTGCAATCCAGAGGGCTTATGCGCATCTATTCCATAATTGCATCGCTCTGCGGCGACTGAAGACAGTAGCCGACGCTAGATCATTGTCGCCCGAAATGCGAGCCATTGCTTTGCAGGCGATTAAATCTGCCAAAGACTGTGTCTCGATCTGTCTGGACAACCAGGAATATCGCGATGGCATGAAGTATGCTGGTGCGTAGAACACGCTATTCAAGGGTCTGCGATAACTTAGCGTTCTCGTCGCCAGTGGCCTACACCCACACCTGCGCTGCCTTTGCGGGAGCTTTCCTGCTCCGCTTCGCTCGACTCTTCCCCGGCGATGTGAATATGGAAGAAACAACCCAACAGGTGGACACCCTCGCGAACATACTTAGCGAAGGTGAGTCTCGAAGTGCTCCTGGGACGTTTCCGCTTCGCTCAACCTCGACCGGTAGTCCCTGCTGTGAGCGTTGGCAACTGGCTCCGCAAGATGGTCAACCACACCCGCCATAGAGCATTAGATAATCAAACAGATAGCATGTCGGACGTGGCTCCTGATGGATCCGCCTCCCCCAGTATGGGGAGTGACAGTCGCAACCCCTCAGCCATGCACACCCCGACGAGCGGACTTGGTATGACTACAACACCGTCTAGTCAGATATCGTTTGCGGTCCCTCCGCCACCACCGCCAATGCAGCTTCCCAACTCCCAGCCTTTTGTCCCTCTCTCTGCGAGTGATCGTAGCCGTTTCCCAGACGATTACGTAAATGGCGCACTAGGAGCCTCGACGCTGCCTTCTGGTTCTGGTGTTGGAAGCTTGGTAACGCAACATCCGCAAGCGCCCCATGGATTCGAGTTGCCGCCGGGCGATTCAGCCGCCGGGATGCTTCAAGGCCTGTTGGGAGACGGAAACGACTGGCCACCATGGCTGACGACCTCGGTGAGTCGTCTTCACAATTTTCGCTGAAACAATCCGAATAACCGAAATTATGGGCAGATGGTTGGCGACCTTGAACATTCGTTGCACCACGGAACTATGGCCAGCGACCTAACTTTTGCGTGGAATCCTTTGATGTAGTTATTATTCTGGCAATTACCCTTTTCACGTTTCATTTAACTTTGCATTCGAGGTTGTCTGAATGGAGGTGAATCTCATTGATATACCCAACAAGGCCTAGAAATACAGCGGCATGTGATTTTTTGACTATTGCAGCCATCTACCTATTCTCGTGCTTGGGCTCATCATCGTCTGGAGCCTCGAACATGGTTACTGAGCTATCGGCATCGTCATTCGAGACTCTAGGCTGCATCAACAGACCTTGCTCGACATCATCCTTGGGATACTGTCGGTGTGCTTGCGAAGAGGCCGCATCTTGGGCCTTGACCCAGGTATAGTACATGGAACCCCACAAGATTACAGTGATAGATGCCACGCGGTTGCTGTTGTGAGGGAAAGTGAGCCGGGCTAGAATGAACGGAAAACTTTGTGACGTACACATTAAGAATGTCGTGGAATATCCACACCCCAAGAAGAGTTTGAAGGACAGATCGACAAGCAGATGAGAACATGTGAGTAACCGGAGAGGTGATCTTGATGCTCAAGAGCCCTGATATTTTCCTGTAAGAATGTGTACCCCCTGTACAATGTGACCGTGCTTACCTGCAACGCAAAGTAGGAACCCGACGACCCCCGTGACGAGACAGCCGAAAACAAAAGTCTGCCAGTCCCATATAGGTGGGGTGATTACTGCTCCTGGGTGACTTACGCCCGCAGCGATAGGGTCGGTGAACTGGCCATACCCCAGCCCGACCCAAACGCTAGCGACTTCACCATTAAAGAAAACGAAAGGTAGAAGCATCAAGGCGGCAGTGGCATTGGTCCAATAAGCCAGTTGGATGGCGGAGTTGTCGACGTATGGCAAGG
Source organism: Tulasnella sp. UAMH 9824 (assembly GCA_019633595.1). Classification (NCBI taxonomy): domain Eukaryota; kingdom Fungi; phylum Basidiomycota; class Agaricomycetes; order Cantharellales; family Tulasnellaceae; genus Tulasnella; species Tulasnella sp. UAMH 9824. The sequence goes on from WSUI01000074.1 coordinate 30,348, forward strand.
AACGCTTTATGAGAACGGCATGGACTGCTGTCATAAGGGAAGAAAGAGCACCCCAGACGAGGGCGATCGCTCCGGAGCCGGAGGAAGTGGCAGCCGCCGCTGAGGCAGGTGCCGGCGCGATACCTAGGAAAAACCCGACGGTGACGGTAGCGGCGGCGGCGAGAACTGAGATTGATGGTGCGGCCTTGGCGTCGATTGCTTGTACTGCGATTGTTAAGGGGAGGACAAGACCGCGAGCGATCTAGGTTTCCCCGAGCGCGGAAATCGGGTGTCAGCGTTATCCCGAGGCGAACTCCCTCGGTCAGGTCTCACCTGAAAGAACGAAGCATCAACGCCTCTTAAGCACAGGGTGTTAAAGGTCAAACCAACGACGTTGACGATAAGGATGGGCGCGAGTTGCTTGAACTTCTCGATTGACAGCAGTTGTCGGGGAATCTCTATCTTTGATGAGAAGGTTGCTGAAAGGTGCAGGCAAACTACAGCAATAATGAACTGAAGGAGTAGCATGAGTAGTGGGAGATTTGGTGAGGAGTTGAGCACGGCCTTATTGCTATGGGCGTAATGTCGAGGGTCAGTGGTTGCGCGGGTTCATGGACCAGAGAATTGAGACGCGAAAACCTACACAAAGACCATCTATAGTATTTTCCAAGTTAGTTTTATGTTTCTCCGCCCTATCTATTACAGAAAGCGAATGCGTACGATGAGGGCTGCCACCATGTAAAACGCCACGACAAGGGCGATTTTGAGCTTTGACGGATTGTCTGACATGGTTGAGTGTTGGTGGTCGTGTAAAGAGTGAGAGTCTTTGGTGGACATGCCTTTATACGTGGCGCTCCCAAGTTTAATAAAGTCTCCAGATCTGCTGGGCGCGACTCGAGGGACCGTCGCTTGTTCATCGGTCATCACCGTTCCTGACAAGGTCCCTGATGACAGAACACAAACCGTGAGACATCAACAGAATTACACTGCAGCCTGACACCTCTTCCCCACTAATCTTGCAACCTGTTACCCGCAATTCATCATGGTGCGTTGAGTTATGATGGTGTTAAGAGGGCTTCGCACTGATATAACACTCTAATTAGCCCCCGAAATCAAAGAAGGCCCCCAAGGAGGAAGTCGCCGTCGCACTCGGACCCCAAGTCGCGGAAGGAGAGCTCGTCTTTGGCGTCGCACACATCTACGCTTCCTTCAATGATACCTTTGTACATATCACCGATCTTACGGGGAGGGAAACCATCTGTCGCGTAACTGGTAAGCCGTCCCGATATTCAAACCCGAAGTGAATCTGACCACATTTCTTCTCTTGTAAGGTGGTATGAAGGTCAAGGCAGACCGTGATGAGTCGTCACCATACGCCGCTATGTTAGCAGCTCAAGATGTTGCTGTTCGATGCAAAGAAATTGGTATTACGGCACTTCACGTCAAGCTACGTGCTACTGGCGGTACCGGCACCAAGACCCCAGGTCCAGGCGCTCAGAGCGCCCTTCGCGCTTTGGCTCGTTCCGGCATGAAGATCGGAAGGATTGAGGATGTTACCCCTGTTCCAACCGACTCCACCAGGAAGAAGGTGCGTTTGTTTTATATTCTCCTTTTTCTGATCAGATTTTGACTTGAGCTCGTGGATTTAGGGTGGTCGTCGTGGTCGCCGTTTGTGATGTTTTTTGTGTACTATTTCGCTGGCCTTTATATCATGTCGCTGTGTTGACACGCAGCAGAGTGCTCTCACTCTGTCCCGTGGTCCACAAAAAGTCTTTAGAATGTGTGATCCGTACCAAACCACGTGCGCGAGTTCTCAGCAAGGGATAATTTTTCCCAAAGCGGGGTACTTTTCGATCTGACTTGCAAACCTCCACCCACCACCCACACACCACACCGTCCACATGCCTCCAAAGTCGGGAAGCTCAAATCCGCTCACATCCCTCGCCAAGAAACTCGGAACATCGCCAAATGCTTTCAATGCAAAGCTCGCAGCAGACAATCTTGCTCGCGGTATCGCAAAGCAAGGGTTGGCTTCACTCGTGGACGGCGGTGTTCTCAAGGCTCTATCAAGCTATGCAACAAGCAATAAACCTGGAGAACGCATGGCTGCTGCGGTAGGGTATAATTCTTTGGTCACAGTCCTCGGCCCAGCTGTTCTCCCCGCCCTGCTGCCGACGTTGCCCACTCTAATCGACATGTACGGAGACGGCGATAACACCGTGGCAAACTCTGCGAAAAAAGCCGTGGAAGCCATAACTTCGCTCGTTCCTGTGGAAGCCATCCCGCAGCTGGCCATCTTACTTATAAACGAACTGAAAGCCATCGGCAAGTGGCAGGCAAAAATTGGATGCCTCAAGGAGTTAGCGAGGCTCGTCGATTTGAAAGGACAAGAAGGAAAAGATGAGCTTGCTGCAATCCTGGCGTCCTTGCTCCCAGATGTGGAACACGCGATGCATGACACAAAGAAAGAGGCACGTTTTTTTTTTAACCTTGTGTTTTGGTGTGTACTCAAATTTCAATGCATCAGGTCTCGGCGGAGGCAGTCGCAACTGCCACGAGCCTGTGCTCCACGCTTCCAAACCCGGACTTGCTCCCCCATGTCTCAATCCTGATCGAATCAATGAAAGCGCCCACTTCCGTGCCGCAAACCATCAAATCTCTATCCAACACCACTTTTGTCACCGAAGTTACTCCACCTTCGCTGGCAGTTCTTATTCCTCTTCTCCAACGCGGACTAAATGATCGCTCCATGGAAGTTCAGCGTCGAACCGTAATCATAGTCGAGAACGTTTGTAAACTGGTGCGGGATCCCGTAGTCGCCGCTCAATACCTGAAGCCCCTTGTCGAAGGTGTGGAGAAGATCCGCACTGGGGCAAGTTTCCCCGAAGTGAGAGCTTTCGCTCAAAGCGCATATGATACGCTCATGAAAGCCGGTGCGGGGACCGAGATCAAAGTCTCGCCCAGAGACTTGGATACTGAGGCCAAGGCGGTCGAATTACTCTTACTTCCACTCCTTCCCAGCGGGTTGGTCATCCCTTCTCCGAACGACCCTGCGGCACCTGGCACGCCCTTCCACCCCCTTTTCGCCAAAACATTGGATTTTTCAACTAGACTGGTCGCCGAACTCGTCTATAGGAACGCGTTTACAGGCGACGATCATCCAAAATGGGTGAGATGTCTTGGGGTATTTATCAGTGGCTGGTCAGAAGGAGGAAGTGCAAAAAGCCAATCGTTTGCTGAGGAAGCGAGAAAGCATTTCCTGGCCATTGAACTTGTGGGTGTTCTGGTCAAGCTAGTTGCATCACCTATATTTTGTGACATTTCTCTCTTCGTAGGCCAAGAACTCCCCAGATGCTGCGCAAGATGGTAGCGAAGACGTTCTTGTCGATACAATCTTCTCCCTAGCTTATGGGGCGTTACTACTCCTTTCACATACCCGCTTGCGACTGGTTCGCGGGCGAAGGTATGGTATTTGTGCCAGCAATGGGTCTGGGAAAAGCACTCTTCTCAGAGCCATTCGAGATGGCAAGGTAGCCAGACTATTTCTCAACCCAAAGCCGCCGTTCTGACGCTTTCACGCCGCGGAAACCCAGGTTGAGAACTTTCCTCCTCAAGATGAAGTTCGAGCTGTAATGGTTGAGCACGCATTGCAAGGGGAGGATAGATCGCTGTCTATCATTGACTTCATCGCTGCTGGTTGGTATCTCCTTTCTCGGTGTTCTCGTCCTGAGTCCGACAGATTCTGCAGATAAAGAATTGGAAGGCGTGTCGCGTGTCGCCATTCGGGATCAACTCCTTGCTGTTGGGTTCGACGATGATCGACAAGCGCAGACAGTCGGCAGTCTATCAGGAGGATGGAAGATGAAACTAGAACTGGCGAGAGCTATGCTTTATAAGGTACTAAGCTCTTCGCACTCTTATTTTCGCAAAGCATGCTGATATCTCCGCCGCGGAAGGCCGATATGCTGCTCCTAGATGAACCCACGAATCACGTATGTACTATTTTTCTTGAGATCCGTAGCTCGAGGCTGATGTGCTGGCTCATAGTTGGATGTAACGTCGGTCAAGTGGCTGGAGGATTGGTTGCTTGCACAGAAAAATGTCACCTGTTTGATCGTTAGTCATGACTCGGGGTATGTTGTTCTGACCAAGTCCTCACTCATATTGCTGACATCTGCCCGCAGATTTTTGGACAACGTGACTACAGACATCATACACTACGAAAGCAAAAAGGTCCGTCCCAAGGACCTGAATTTGGCGATCACTAACCGCCCGTGATAGCTTGTCTACTACCCTGGACCACTTCGCGCATTTGTTGAGAAAGTCCCATCTGCCAAATCGTATTACACCCTCGCAGCTACTTCCATCCGCTTTTCGTTCCCTCCCCCAGGCTCTCTTGTAGGTGTTCGTTCCAATACTCGCGCTATCCTTAAGATCAAAGACTGCACATACACGTACCCCGGAGGAGAGAAGCCAAGTTTAATTGGGGTGAGCTGTGCGTTGAGTCTCAGCAGTAGAGTGGGAATTGTTGGGCCCAACGGGGCAGGGAAGAGCACGTTGATCAAGGTTTTGACGGTATGTTTTGTTTATTCTTCCAAGGTAGGTCCTTCTGTTAATGTATATAACTCACAGGGGGAAGCGATTCCTCAAGAGGGCACCGTGTACAAACACCCTTCCCTTCGGGTTGGATACGTGGCTCAGCATGCCACTCATCACATTGGTGAGCGTTTTGAAGAAATCCTATGTTCCTTTCTAATTGATTTATTTTTCTACTATCAGAACAGCATCTTGAGAAGACCCCAGTAGGATATATCCAATGGCGCTACCAAGCAGGTCACGACAAGGAAATGCTAGAAAAGGTAACCCGTGTTTTGACGGCTGAAGATAAGGAGCTCCTGGAGAAGGACTGGGTGGGGCGCAATGGTGAAAAGCGCAAGATCGAGGTGAGCGTGCCCCAGGTTTCTGCATGTGCAACCACTGACTAGGGCTTACTTGAACCAGATGATAATAGGTCGCCAGAAACTTAAAAAGTCGTATCAATACGAAATCAAGTGGCGTGGCCTTGATCACAAGTTTAATACCTGGATACCGCGAGATGAACTACTGGAACGTGGTTACACGAAGCTTGTCCAACAGTTTGATGACCTAGAATCGTCACGAGAGGGAGCAGGCTCCAGAGAGACCACTCTCAGCGCAGTGAGGAAACACCTAGAAGAAGTCGGCCTCGATGGAGATATTGCTCAATACAATGAGATGAGTGGATTGAGTGGCGGACAGAAGATGAAGGTGGTTATTGCTGCCGCCCTGTGGAACAATCCTCAGGTGAGTGCTGTCCCCCTTACTTTACGGTAGCGTGATCATTGGGCAAACGTGTGAGGGTTATTTAGGTCGTTGTGCTGGACGAGGTGACAAACTTCTTGGACCGCGAGGCTGTTGGCGGTGTTGCCGTGGCGATCCGAGAGTGGGCGGGGGCCGTGTGCATTATTTCGCACAATATGGAATTCGTCAATGCGTTGTGTAAGTCTTGGAGCTATTTTCGTATCTCGGTTTGCGCCAACTCGGTGTTATCTTAGGCCCCGAGATTTGGAACGTCGAAAACGGCCGGTTAGTGCAGCAAGGGAAGAGCGCGGTGGTCGAAGACGCCTTTTTAGAAGCAAAATCGAAACCCGCTTCCCGGCTCGCGTCGAGACGGGCAAGCCCGGCCATCACACCGTCTGGATCAAACGCTGGTACGCCTGCGGGCAGCGGTGACGAAGGCACACCCGAGGGGGCATCCACACCTGCCAAGGGAGCTGGGCCAGCCAAGAAGAAAAAGCTTACGCGCAACCAGCTGAAGGCGAAGGAAGAGCGGAGGAGACAAAGGAAGCTGCAGTGGCTGATCAGTGGAGGACCCAAACCAGATTCCGACAGCGACCCGGACCCGGTGTGATGAGTAGAAACGAGGCTGTAGATAGATTTGATCATTCGATTGTCCTTTGGTGGCCAAGCGGGCAAGCGTTTGCCCCTCGGACGGAAGATAGCCGAAAAGCCGGACCGACGAATTCCCCGAGATTTTAGAGTTAATGCAAGGCCGAGAGAGATGTCACGCGTCGGGTGCAACGGACGCCGCTGCACGTCGTTGAATTATCACCCGCAGACGCCACCCGATACACGCACCAACACGTTGCATGGGTATACGCCACGCAGCCATCCCGCTCGTTATCACAGACCTAATACCGTCACAAAGACTGACTGATCATTGCTCAACGGTACACGAGGCTTCCTGCCATTTACCCCCGACAGGCCTTTCGTTGTACATAATGCCACCATCGCCCTATTATATTACCCAGATTCGCTTCTGGGGCTCTAATTCCCTGTCCCCCCCCCCCTCAGCTCGTCACCTCATGGACGCCCTCCCTCCTCGTACCGTGGCGGCTGTTGCTGCGGCCCTTTCTACCGCTTGGGTTATCTACCGAGTCCTTTCCATCGGCCAGCGTGAGACAGATTTACCACCTGGGCCCAAAACGGTTCCCGTATTAGGAAACTTGCTCGACTTCCCCAAAGTCAACGCTCACGAGGCATTCAGCAAATGGGCCCGTATTTACGGTGATATATTTTCTTTCAAAGTCGGCTCTAGTAATTTGATTGTGCTGGTGAGGATATCGGGCAGCCAAGCGCTTCGTGCCTAACCCGTTTACATCCTCGTTACCTTCAGACGTCGCCCCAGGCCGTAAAAGAGTCTGCATTCGTACATACAGGCTCAAAATATCACGTGTACTGATGCCCCCCTGCCCCGCCGCAGAGTTCTCGATAAACAAAGTGCGGTCACTTCTGATCGCCCCCCAATGTTCATCGCGGACGTCATCACAGATGGGAACCATCTTCCTTTCGTTCGACAAGGTCGGATGAGCTTCCTACATTTTTCAGCTTCAGTATCATAACAGACAATTGACGTAGGGCCGACCTGGAAGATTCTTCGTCGGACGGTCCGAGACATCCTTAGTCCTCAAGCGTGCGCTCGCCACTCTCAAGTGCAGATGGCTGAAAGCGCACGCTTGATGTACGATCTGCTTCACCAGCCCGATGTATGCAATACTTCTCACTGTCTGTGACCGACTCCTTCGCTGATAAATGAGTGGCTTATTATCATAGGACCATTACCTCCACTACCAACGTTACGCCCTCTCCGTCATCATGTCCGTCACTTTCGGTCAATCAGCTCCCTCCTTGACCTCTCCTTCGACCCAAACCTTCATAAATAATGCCCATGATTTCAATCACATCATGGGTCCAGGTTCCACACCTCCGCTTGACTTGGTACCTATGCTCAAGTACATTCCTGAGAACATTCCTTGGTGGGTCCCATTGCCTACGAGCGTCAAAGAAACCTTGAGGGCAAGCTGGAAAGGGGCGTGTCGGGACATTCGAGCGAGGCATAAAGTCTATTATTCGAAACTTATGAAACCTTGCCAGGAGAGGGCAAAGGAGGGCTTGGAGAATCGTAGTTTCATGCAAAGCGTTTGCGAAAAACAGGAAGAGAACGGCATGACGGACCAAATGACCCTGTGAGCCGCCTTTTGTGCTGTGACGTGTTGAGAGAGGCTTATGACGGGCATAGCTTGCTCGGGCAAGCCATTCTGGAAACTGGTTCGGACACCTCGGGGGCTTATCTCCAAAATGCTACCCTCCTTCTAGCAGCCCACCCAGAAGTTCAAAGGAAAGCCCAAGAAGAACTCGATCGCGTCGTTGGAACCGAAAGAAGTCCTCGGCTGGAGGATATGGACCAACTTCCTTACATTCGAGCCATCATCGAGGAGGTAATGCGATATGCATCGGTAAAATAGCTGTAAATCACTGACTTTGCACTTGGGACCTTAGGTTCATAGAATGCGACCCGTAGCCCCAATGGCGATTCCGCACCATTCAACTTCTGATATTTCTGTGCGAATCCTTCTTTAGGCAGATTATTATTCTTGCCTGACATTTTTCTGCTATTAATACCAGTATCGCAATTACAGCATCCCAGCCAACACTATGCTCATTCCAAACGTCTACGGCATCTTTTCCTCCCCATTAACCTACGATTCACCTGAGAAGTTCGATCCTGATCGGTATCTTCGACATCCTTTGGGAATCGGCGAGAAGGTCGACCCCAAGAACAACGCAAATCTGAAGGACTTTGTCTACGGATTTGGAAAGCGAAGTTGCCCTGGTATCATCCTTGCGAAGAACACTATCGTGAGTATCGAGAGAAATGCCTTTCCTTAGGCGAAAGTACTAAACGGTGGTGACCGGCTTAATAGTGCATAAACATAAGCAACCTTCTCTGGGGCTTCGATATCTTAAGGAAGATGGGTCCCGACGGGAAACCAATGGAACTCGACTTGGATGCCACTAAGCCTGTAAGTCTCGCCCTTCACGGGAACAATCCGTATTTGATTAATATTCTCAAATACTTGCTAGCAACTCGTTCTGGTGACACCACCGTTCCCAGCGGAGATTCGACCTAGATCTCGCAAACATGCTGAGATCATCACGCAAAACTTTATTGAAAGTACCCCAGTTTGCCTACCTTTTGAACAAGAGCTAAGCGCAGAGGACCAGGCATTCATCAAGAATCTGAGGGACGAGGCCGCTCAACGGCTCAAGGCTCTTGCCGCTGGGGAGACCTGAGAGGTGGGCGAGGACGATGGTGCGCACGACGATTCTGCGATTTGGAACTCTATTTGTACGATTACGATACATAGACGAACACACTCATATCATGACAAATTGTATTTTCCCGAGGGAGGTTGCGACACGGGGGGGGGGTTGCATGCCTGGAGCCGGGCGAGATCTAATATGGGTGGTGCCTCTATTCGTAAAGGTATCTGAGAATCCCTAGACCAAGGTTTACAAAGAATCCGATAACGAGAGCCATTTGCATGCGTTTTCTAAGCGTTTGAAATCGGCTTAGTAAAAGCCCCACCACGCGAAATGGAAGGCACACACCCATAGATGACGCTTCCCTGAGGAGGGAGCTGCTCGTATGCATCGGAAAAGAATGCAGCTGGTCTTCGCCGGGACCGGAAGAAATAAAACGGTATGAGGCCGAAAAAGAATCCGGTGGCTACTCCTTGGAGAAGGGTCGTGTACAAGCCATCAGGACCTTTTGAATGGTGGTGTAAATTCGCATTCCCTTGTTCGACACTGGTGATCGGATGCACTCACTGCCGTCTAGAGAAGGGTCCACGGTGCCGCCCGCCCCATCTAGACTGTCTATCCATTGCTCTTCAAGAGCGCGAGCATGTTCGTCCTCTAGAGAAGAAATAGTCATTAGTCCCACAGATGTTAAGCGGGACATTTCCCTTTTCCGACGCACGATCTTCTTCCTCTAGTGGGCCAGTATCCTGGTCGAGTCCCCTAGAGCTCCTGAATTGGCTCCGAATTGTAGCAATATCCTCCTCCGTGAAACCAGCAGATATGAGACGATCGAATCCCCTTAGCGGAGCTATTTGGGGATCCTACAGCTTCATGAGTCAGTAGAAAGCCTATATGCTTCAATGTCTCAACCAACAGGCTGTGCAGCATCTTCCTCCTGCTCTTCTTGTATCTCCGGTCCGATCGAACAATGCAGCCATATGGGTTCTGCACGTTGATGTCCGCCCGAGGTGTCAGCAGACGGCGAAGAGTCCGTACTTTGTCGCGATGTGCCAGTATCGACGTTGGCTCGCCGTTGATGCTCTTCCAAGGAAGCGATCCAGCCGTAGAGAAAGGTACCATCCGTTAAAAGTCGGCCAGAATGGATGAGACGAAGCCTTCTCTTCTCCAATGAAGGCCGCATGAGCCGAATCTTGCCGTTGGATTGGAAGCGTCAAAAAAGAAGTTGCCAACACAATCTCGCATCTGGCTACTTACCTTGGATTTGATATCACGCACACTCTCTCTTTCAGAGATATCCAGGTTGAGATCTTTGACCCCCTCGGTGAAGCGGATGGTAACTACCCGTGTGGCCGGGGAATGCGGTCGGTGGGAGGAAGAAGAGGGCCCAGGTGTATCTTCATCGTCGACTTCTATGGCACGCTGTTTGCCCTTGGCCTTCTCGCTAAGTGGTCTGGCTGGAGGGGGGTGGTCGTTTGGCGTGGTCATTTGGTTAAGCTGGAGTTGGGAGGTAGGAACCCTGCGAGCGTCTACGTGCCCTCAGCCTAGATTAAAACCACCAACGACAAACCCAAGACCGAGACATCTTCAGCTGTGTTACCGAGCCCAAGAGGTTTGGCAACGTCGAGTAAAACCAGAAGGTCATTGAAAAGCGCGACTTCCCCCAAAACTCTAGGACGTCCTCTAGGTCGCTGAAGAATGTCCTACATCCTGTATCACTGCACCTGCACATCAGATTCCACGGCCTCTAACGTGCCGCCAGAACCAACGCTCCCGTCCGCTACGTTTGCGTTCCATGCGCTCCACGCCCTGTATTTCTGTGAAGAATGCGATCTTGTCAGGTGCAATCGTTGCGTGTCGGTCGAAGTCAGCGGGTATTACTGCCCAAATTGCCTCTTCGAGGTACCGAGTGCTAGCGTAAGGGCGGAAAAGAATCGGTGAGAAACACGCGACGAGCGTTAAATTTGGAGCAAGAGCTTATCTCGTTACTACTAGATGTGCTCGAAACTGTTTCCAGTGTCCACATTGTCGCAACACTCTATCAGTAGTTCCCTCTGATCCTCCAGAAGAAGTCCTCTCGCAGTCCCGGCCTCAAACAACAACTGAATCGATCGGCGAACCACCTTTCTTCCTATATTGTAACTTTTGTAGGTGGGACAGCCAAGAAGTCGGAATCGTCTTCGAAAAGCCTACTGGTCTTGCCCGTACGTACAGTCGCTGGCATTCACACTGAGAGCCAAAACCCCATTCTAACCTTAACATAGGCAGTTCAACTCCAGAAATTGGAAGATAATCTGCCAGATTCATTGGAATTCGAACGTTTAAAAGATCATTTTGAACCCCTCCTACGGTCATCATCCTCGTCACATCACCAGACACAAGCTTCGCATCACCGCAACCCCATTACCGCAGCCGCCTCTTCGGCTCTAGCGCGAGACGTCCCAGGTCTTCATCAGCCAATACGTGGAGTGTCCGGTCGGACGTATTCGAACCCCAAGGCGCCTGGGAGGGCGAATGCCTCGAAGGGCTGGGATGATTGGGATTCGGTAATCTACAAGAGCAGGTTAGAAGTCGCCGGATCCGGTGTTGGAATCCGAATTGAAAGCGAGCTAGATTGGATCAAAGCTCTAGATGAGGAACATGGGGTTGGGCGGGTTGCTGAAATGGAGCAGAGGTGGCTGAGTAGTTGGACCCAGAGCTTGAAGGCAAGGTAAGTTCGGGAGAATAGTCGCGAAGTATGCCACAGCCTGAAAGGCTATTGACAGCGAACTACAACCCCTCCGTATCCCGCTGCATTCAAAAAAGACGAAACGTTGCCCCGATTGCCGCCATATTCTGATCAAACCCGAGCAAAAGGCCCAGAGCGTCAGGTATAAAATCAAGCTCATGGCTGCCAACTACCTTCCTTCGATTGATGTGATCGTTCCCTCATTGGTACCGCCTCCCCCTACTGGTGGCTCTCAGCTCCCAAAGTCCAAGATCAAGGATGTCGAGGACAGTGGGGCATTAATGATGCAACCTGGCAAATCCTACCCTTTCCAAATGACATTCACCAATCCTTTATACGAACCGATCCAGGTCCGCTTAAGTGTCCATCGTGCGCCCCCAAGAATGACTTCAGGGGACGCCATTCCCCACCGTCCGCCATTCGGGATTACGTTACCCTCCAGCACATTTCCTATATCGGCGTTTGCTGAGGCCTGGGAGTACGAGGATGACGAGGACATGTTTGACGAAGATGATTTGGAGCAGATGCTTAGTGGGAACTCTTCAGGCGGGGGATTAGGGCTTGGTGCCGATTCAAGAGGCGGACGCCTCTCGAAAAGCCATATCGGGGTTTTGGAACGGAAGGCTAACGTTACCAGAGTAGGCGGAGAGGTGTTGATCGGCCGCGATGCTTCGGGGGAAGTCAAGGTCTGTGTCCTGATGGTATTGGTCAATCCGCCGATCCTCTGACGGCTCGTTCCCGTCCAGTTCAACATGCAGGTCTCTTACACCTACCGGGCGGACGATTCGGCGGCTGACACAACGTCGCCTAAAAAGACCGGAAAGGACGATCCTGCAGCTGCTGGAGAAATGAAGACATTTACGTTTTTCACTCTTGTTTCGCTGGGCTCAATCGCGCCGAAACTGGACGCGGGGAGTAGCGGGTCTTCGAAACGAGATTCGACTACTTCCGCTCGGTAGTTTGCTGAAGGCAATCATCTAAGACTGCAATAGTAAAGACTCTTTCCTAACATCGACGCTGTACATCGAGATAGTCTCTGCTAAGGGGTTCTCTGCTACTCATGAATGCCTGGCGGTGGCTCGTTTGCGTCAGCGAAACGCGCGCCTGTCCGAGAATTGTCAATATTTGTTTCGACGCGTGACGACTGGCTCAGATTCCAATTCCACCACACAACACGGAACGTATCTCGAGCACAGGCTGACCTCCATATGTGGATCATTGAAGGGGCATTCGATGGCCTCGATGCTGTTGGTCGAACGAGTGAGTCGGCACTTCTGCAGATTTCGATGTCGACCACGGCTCATCATGGCACCTTTACCGGGCATTTCCTTAGAGAGAAAAGTCCTTTACCCCGACAACGCGTATGAGCTGGGACGGGGGAGCATCCTTCTCCATCTAGCCCAGACCGTTGTTTCCACCCATCATGCCACCATTACGGTCGGTCCCCACCCTCTTGAAAGCGCGGTGAGTGCCGAAAGACCTAGCGGCTTCGAACATCCTCGGCTTATCCAAACGACTGGCAGAACGACCCTCAAGCGATACCAAAGCTAGAGTACACGCAGTGTAATAAAAAGAAAACCGCCATTGTCGGAAGGATAGATGAAGACGGGCCAAGGATACCGCCTCAACAGACGGCACAGCTCAGAAGTGGTGACCAAGTTCACATCAGTGGTGCTCAGATATTCGTTCGGTTAGTTCTTATATCTTCTCCTCTGCTTGATCTTTATCCGTGCATTTACATTTTATGACCTTTGCAGCTGTATTTGGGAGCCTGTCACCTTTCTTATTCGAAGCGGGGTGCCTCGGAACGACCGAGACGACCTGACAACCTCTCTCGCTAGACTTGGCATTAAGTCGTCTCGCGTCTGGTCGGACCAAATCACACATGTCGTGTTCTCCGCTGTTTCCTATCCATATGATTTCAAAATCCTTGCCGCCCTGGTTCACGGAGTCCATCTCGTATCACCCGCTTGGCTGCGACACGTCGCCCAAAAGGGTAACGCCTCTATCGAAGATGGCAAAGAAGCGGACTCCGAAAATTTTCAAATGACTTTTCAAGGTCTTGAAGAGGAAGCGTATCGTCCTGACGGAGCGGGGCTACAGGCCTGGGCACCCAATCGAAGCAGAAAGACTATCTTTTGCAATATTCGGTTTCTTTTCATCACCGTAACGGATGTGAGTATTGCATGCCATGAATACGCGCACTCAGACTAAAATGAAGTGTAATTGAAGATTCCCAGAGACATCTTCGATGTGCTGCCGCAAAAGGAGTTGATAACCCAGCACCGGATTGCACCTGATGACGACACCACAGTGGAAGAATGGACGAAAAAGCTAGAATCTGCACTAAGAGCAGTTAGCAGGTTGGATTCCAAGCCCGGGATAAGCAGGCCTTTCGTGGTTGCGGGCGACTCGAGGTCATTGGAACAATCAGTTGGTCCGCGCTGGGAAAGTGTCTACATGGCGGGCTTACGAGAGTGAGAGCTTATTTGGCGAATTCCTCAACTTTGATTTTCTTATCCGGTTTGATTAATTTAGGAAAGGAATTCGACTGATATGGTTGGCCGAGCTGTCCGATGCGCTTCTGAAGAACGACTTGTCGCATGTCGACAGCTCGACTGGAGCCACCCGTATAGGACCAACAGAGGGACCACGTGACGATCAAAGGACCGCCAATGAAGCTACATCTGGTCGTCGAAGTATGCGAGTCTACCAATTTCCGCGCCATGGCACTGATTCCACCATCAACGCATACTAGCTCGTGCATCATCTCGCCAGCCGTCGTTACCCCCGGCTGTGCCTTCAAGTCATATGGGGGAAGTCTCTTCTGAGGCGAGCGGTGCGACTGCAACGGCCCCTACAAAGAAACTCACCCGAAGGGCCACGAGCAGAAAGGAGACGCCCGTTCCGCACGCATCAGAAGAGCCAGTTGAAAACCTCCCTGCTCCCGAGAAATCCGAAGAACCAAAGATCGAAGAAGACGAAGAAATGCCGATCCAACGCACTGTAAGCCAGATGGAGGCATCTTAGAATCACCGTAAAGCTTACGTCGATGATCAGCTGTTGAAACGAAGAGCGACTCGACGTGCCCCATCCGCCGAGCCGACGGGGCCCCCTGTACCTCCTAGTGTTCCTTCGTTTGGGATGGATTTCAGTGTAAGCACGCAGATCAAAGCTAATTAGTCGACAGAGGGACTTATGGAGTTGCCCTCAGCTTGATATACCGGACATACCAGCCCCTCGTGGACTTAAGAGGCGGGCAACGGGTCGCGCAGCTCAAACACAGGTTAATGGTTCCTTGCAATCCATGTCCAGGACTTCTGTGCAGGCGCCAATTCAAGAGGAAGACGAGGAACCCCGCCATAAGAAGTTCAAAGCTCTCTTCGAGGGAACTCAGGGACCTTTTCAATCCGCCGAAATTTTGGACGATCCTGTTCCCGCAACCGTATCGCGAACGGAAACCGGAGGGACGATACCCAGCTTCGTGTCGGATCCGCTCGCTAGTGCCACTGGCTCTGCCTCGATCACAAAGCGAAAGGCCAATGAGGCACTGGATAATGGCGATGAAAGAGCAGAGCCCGCGAACGTTGCAAACAGCGGCGAGTTCACGGGGAAGAGGCGACGGATGGATGGATCAGCATCCAATAAACCTGGGTCCCTGCTCAAAAACCAGGTGATGGTAGAACCATCCCAAGGCACACAGACCCCTGCAGAGTCCAACCCTGAACTTCAGTCGAGTTTCACCAGTGACGATAGTCAATCCCGTCGAGCTCCTGAGGAGATCCGAGGCAGAGATCCAGAAGGCGATGCAGGCGCCAAAACGAAGAACTCTCGACGTGTCAAGATCGAGTCCCCCAATAAAGGTGGCTCTCAAATTAAAGTAGAACCCGACCAGGACCGACATTTCCTTCAGGCACTCGCATCGCGCACCAAGACAAGGTCCAAGGAAGACGACTTTGACCGGGAGTTCAATCAACTCCGCATTGCGGTCCCTGATAAAAACAAAGTAGAGAACGACCGGCTGAGAAAAGAAATGGCGGTATGGAACGAGCTCGAGCATGACCCGAACGTGAGAGGGAACTTCATGGTGGTCGAATATTGTGACGTGTTCCGTCCAACCGGAGGTCCACGCACGAAGGCTTTCAACGAGGCATGGACCGGCCAACCCAATTTCAAGAAGTTCAAAAAGGTCTGTCCTCTTGCGTAGTTCTTCTGTTGTCTGCAGGAGCTAACCGCTCCGTATACAGAAAGCTGGAAGCTCTCGTCACCCAAAACTAGAACTCGACCTTCCTCCCCCCGTCGATTATGGTCTTGGTGACTGTACGTCCTTCTCGACCGTTTCTTGACACCTGGCTGACCTGTGGGCGGTTAGCATACTGGCAGAGGGACGATCCCAATATAACTATTGGCCCCGAAGCTGTTCATCCTCTGATTGTCACTAGTCAGACCACCAAACAAGCCCCTCGCCGAAAGCCTCTCGAACTCAAAGTTAATACATCCTCAGATGAAGAGGCGCCACCCCCACCAGTGAAACGCGGACGGACCAAAAAGGCAGCACCTGTTATCGACCTCCATTTCTCAGAAAGCGATGAACTGCCTGATCCGGTGCCCCCTGAGGACGAAAGCGAGATATTTGATATGAATGTATCTGTCGTAGATGAGGACGACGACCCTCCTATATCTAGTAACACATTCCGATCGACTGGATCAAGGTTTAAGTCTCAAAGGCAGGGCTTATCGTCTACGAACCCTACTCAAAGTCAGCGATCAAGCAGGAAAACAAGCGGAACCAAGCGCAAGGCCACTGCTCTACCCGACGACGACGATGACGACGACGATCATCAGTCTGACGATAATATGGCTTTCCGCGGCTTCAGTAGGAAGAAGAAGATTAAACGATAAAGAGCAGCGGCTCGGTTGTCGTGGTGTAGCGCTATTTATTATTCATGCCGTATATATATCTTGCTATCATATGTACATTGCCAACTCAGTCCTCAGCGATATCAGTCGCCCCGGTCTTCACCCAAACAAATTTCCGTGTCAGAAGATTGAAAACGCTGCCAAAGAAGAGAGCAATGACGGTACTGCTCATAATAATGACGTTGTAAGGCATGCTGAAATCTGGGGTTGGAAGATCGATTAAGAGGTTGCGCGTATACAGTCTTCTGGCTGGTTCTTCCGGACGACCATCGGGCAAAGTAAAGCTGATGGCGGCTGCCGGTAAATCCCACCCTCGCTCGGCGTCAGGTGGGTGCTCGGTGTAGGCGATGAATGACTTGAGGAAAGACATGGACATTTCCGTTACACTGTGGGCTGGCAGGCGGAGAACGGTCTCCAATAATGATGGCTGGTGGTTTCGTGGCAATGTATACGCCGTCTCGAGAATGATATCTTCGGCACAAGAGTTCAGCCAACATCCATGACAAGTGTTGTTGTGTCCAAACTTACCTCTATCGATGCCGTTAACTGTCACGCGCCTGGTGTTCAGAAAATAGTTTATGAACCAAGGAGCCGTTTCCACGCAAACAACGTCCTGAGACACATTTTGACTGTTGATGAAATGAAACAGGATATCCCCTCTTGATTGACTACCTCCTGTAATGATCCGACGAGCGGAGAGCGGGGTTGATGAAGAGGTGATGGCTGCCTGTGTGTCAGATAATTGAAGCAGCGGCAGGTCTGCCCACTCACAATACTGAAACCTTTCTTCCTGGGGCCATGACATTTCGATAGTCAGAGGAAACGAGGCTGCAAATGGAACATGACTCAATCTAATGGAGATGGCAAAAGAATTGTACATGTACGAACCTCTCGTCAAGTCATAAACCGCTTCATCTTTGTTGACCGTGGTTGGTTCAGGAACGATTTGGTACGCCGCATGCACGGGCAGCGTCAAGTTGATCATGCTTCTGGAAGCCACGGGACAAGCCCCGCCAATAGGCCTACCAAAAATGGCATCAAATGTCCAGTCTTGTGGTAATATAGATTAGCAAACAGATTCAAAACCGCTGCCCATCGCTTACCTCGTTTTCCTTGGGACAACCTCACGGGATCAAGTACAGCCCCGAATGTCATCGTCAACTCTACAGTGCCATGAGCAAATGGCCTAACGTGCACGCCAATGCCATGCCAATCAGAGCCGAAAAGTGGATGCGGATTGAGGAGGGAGGAAAGACCCGATTTGCCTTTGCAAGGTAAGAGTTTGAGGAATGGCGTCAGGTTCTCCGTACATACGGACTCGGACGGTAGGAAAGCGTGACGAAGATGGTATGATCGGCCTAATTAAGGAATTTTCGTAAGCAAGTGAGATGCTGCAGTAGATAGATGCCTGAAAGCGTACTCGAAAGCAGATCACCCTCCGGACCAAAGGCCCACCGCGGTTTCGTAGTGCGAGTTTCGTCTAAAGCTCCTAAAGAAGCACAAAACAGGCCTGCTAGCCCATTAGAAAGGTCTTTCCATCTTTGATCTACACTTGATTCTAACTGTCAATGGAGTGTGTGGACGGGGCCACACCTGAGACGAACCTCGTGGCATTCGAAGAGCTTTCCGACATCCAGACCCAGAGTTCAGCCCCACTGGCAACACTTTGGTCGATAGGATAGCCCCATTTGTCGTAGTCCCACTTGCCAGCATTTAGACTCAGATGTAACTCTGAGATTGATTGAGCGCGCAAGAGTTGTCCGAGAGCAAGAGGGAATAATCTATAATGTTGAGCTGAAAAGGTTCTTTGTTAGAGGAAAAAGACGGAGAGATAATTCAGACTACTTACGCCCGTCATCAGAGCCATGATCATCTTCTAAGTCTGCAGAAGCAAAGGTTTTGAATTCAAAACGGGCAGAAACTTTTCCGTCAGGTAAAGGTGTCAGCTGGAGAGTTTCTTCATAAGACTCGGATGTAGCTGCGTTGGAAAAGCAGACGTATAGAGCTAAGACGAGACGAATGTGTCGCAGGTTCATCGTCTTCAGCGACTTGCGCAGAAGTCGTGGCGGTTGTTTGGGAAAGGAGCAAACTGTGTGAACATGCAGGGACCGCTTGCCTGTGTTATCGGGCGTCTAACCCCTCACTGAAATTTTGTTACAAACCGGGTTAATCAACGCATATCCTTGAGGTAGACGATGGCTATGTCAAAGGATGAGCTTATCGACTCCCACGTATCGTCCAAGAATACTCAAGCCGCTGTCGAAGCCATTCTAAAGCATGCAAGCAAGCAGCACGAGTTGGAGGAGGAAACGGAAATTCTCGGTGCGAGCGAGCAGCGGATATCCTTGTCCATTGGGAAGAAAAGGATCCGAGACATCATTCGCTCTGACCCTAGAGTGGTGTGAGCATGACTATTGTGCAGACAGTGGATACTGGCCTTCCGTTAACTTACTTTGTAGACCCTTAGCTCACCCGATTATCGACCCACGCAAGACATCAATTTGTCTCATCGTCAAAGACCCCCAACGGGAGTACAAAGACCTACTGGAAAAGGAGAATATAAAATTCATTGGTCGTGTTGTCGGTGTCTCGAAGCTCAAAGGAAAATTCCGAGGGTTTGAAGAACGCAGGCAATTGCTGACTGCACATGGTTTGTTCCTGGTCGATGACAGAGTGGCGGCCTTGATGCCAAAGCTCCTAGGGAGTATGTGGTTTAAAACAAAGAAGTTAGTGTTAGTCTGCTTGATCAGCTTGACAAGCTAACTGGAAGCGCCGGTATTAGGCAGCCCCTCCCAGTCAACATCGGGGCGAAGGACCTGAAATCTCATCTCGAACGTGCAATAAACAACACTTTGATGAACGAGAACAAGGGACATACTGTGTATGAACCACATGCGTATTTGCTCATTAGTGTTGCTTACAACTTTCATCTTCGCAGCACCGTCAAAGTGGGTCACACCCTGCAGTCCCCCAAACACGTTTTCGAGAATATCCGTGCCGCTCTTCCGGTCATCATCAAACACATTGACGGCGGCTGGAGCAACGTTCAGAATGTCTATATTACAGCACCTGGCACGAGCGGGAAGCCCGGAGTTAGCCTGCCGCTGTGGACTTGCGAACTTGGTGCTGGTCCAGGGGGGCGTTGGGATGGAGGGCTGTCGAAACCTATAGCAGAGGAATGGGGAGGTTTGGCCACTGATGAGCCCGATGCTCCCAGTGAACCCGCGATCTCGGTCAGAGGTGACTCGATTCACGATGAAGTTATCACATCGCCAGAAGGGAAAAAAAAAGTGAGGCGGTTCTCGGAAAGTATGGGCGAACCCTCGATGCCGCCGAAGAAGATGGCGAAGACCTCCAAGGAAGCACCTACCTTAGAGCCTCTCAAGTCGGCTGCTTCTGCATCAACGATTGGGTATAAATCCTCCCCAAAGCTCCTCAAGCAGGCTACGCCTTCGGCAAAGCAGAATGACGTCCCGTCGCCTTCCCAAGCTTCCAAGGCAACGAGGCCGAACTTGATAGAGCAAAAGAATCGAAAGTCAGTGGACGGCAAAGCCAGGAAAAAGAGCGCTAAAGAGCGAGTCAATGGTAGTCCTAAGCTCTTGCGTCGGAAGCCGTAAATTAGATCTGTATTGTTCGCGTTGTGTATAATATTATCATTGTACGGCTGAAAGGCTCGGGTGGGGAACATGGTGGGTGACGAATGTAACAACCTGGCTCTAGAGCCGAGGTTGACGGATTGCATTTAGTGCAGTCGAACCTCTATTCCAGATTTCACTGTATATTGATAGATTTGTGGCTTTAGCGAGGACATGCTATATATACCAGATCGCGGTGAATTTCTACGTTTTCGAAGCAAGCGGAACCGTCAAGCGAATATCTGGTGAAAATAATATGGGATGTTCATACAAATCCACTGGTATGCAAAGGTGTACTACCATTCAAGATTGAACGCAACAAAGCGCGGCTGCGCGTTCAACAACGGTTCCGCGTTTCTCACCCGCCGCAACCCTGTCGACGATGCTATCTGACGGTAAAGCTGCAACTCCTCCAAAGCTACGCTGCCCTTCGTGAGCGGGAGAGGGATCCGATGATGGTCCGCTCGATCGATTGTCTGCGCTTTGGCTTGCCACCTTCAGAACAGAGTTGCCGGTTTGGGCTGATGGCTGCCACAAATACATCGAATAAAGAGACCTGCCAGCGAGATTGCTGGAAATGATCAATCTCGCGGAGGGCGGCCAGCGAGGGACGTGCAAGTCAGACACCTTACAGTCGGAAGCTGCCAATACCTACCCATGACTATGATGATGACAACCGCACCTGCATTCGAGACAAAATCGCATTCGGAGGCATTCTTTCACCCTCTCACCTGACGCCTTTTCACGTATCCACCGTGGCTTGAGTAGAGTATCGAGAGTAATAGCGACCCGCGCTCCCTTTATTCGTTCTCGTCTTTCCAAGCTTTGCTAGAGACCGGCGAGGTTGATGCTGGGATTTGGCCAGGTCATCCTTTGGTGCTCTGCGGCGAATAGGGATGCGGCGACCCTGACGCTGGGAATATTGCTGGTATATTGGTGAAGAGAAAGAAGGCGCTCAGCCTTGCGGCATCCCTCTGTTGCGTTTCGAACTCTTCCTCGTCTTTACTTGCTCTGACCTCTCCTCGTCCGTTTCTTACGACTCACACTCTTTGCACAATCCTGATCCGCCGTCTCTCTACCCCAAGCTCTTCAGGGGCGGAATAGGCGCCTCGGTAATACTCAGCCCTTTGCGGGATATCAAGTTCCTAGCCTGTGTGCCCAAATGAACATTTTTCGGCGGCAACGCTTTCCATTCAAACATGACAATGCGGCGTCACTCGAATTTGCGGAGACGTTATCGTCTTCAAGGCCATTTACACAGGATGGCTTCTGGCTCCTCGAGACTGTCTTTCGGCGACTCGCTGGAAAATCCAGTTTTTCATTTTCTGCTATCCTGGGTCTGTCGAAGGTCCCCGTCGCTGGTCGAGTCGCTTGATCGATGACAACTGTTTTCTGTGTAAGGAAAGGTTGCACACGGTGTCGTTAAGCCAGGTCAGGCCCTGCCCGCTATGTTGCCCGTTATCCCATTCCTGCTACCACGGTGCCGCCGA
The DNA here is from genome assembly GCA_019633595.1 of Tulasnella sp. UAMH 9824. NCBI lineage: Eukaryota > Fungi > Basidiomycota > Agaricomycetes > Cantharellales > Tulasnellaceae > Tulasnella > Tulasnella sp. UAMH 9824. The sequence goes on from WSUI01000074.1 coordinate 51,719, forward strand.
ACATTCATACAAGTTGAATGCTGTGCAATCGCAGCATTCATAATCCCTCGCTTCCTAGAAATGGCACGCGGACCCTCCGCCGACGGTGTGAGCGGCATAGGAAACGATCCGTAGGTCGATTCTCAGAAAGATTTGCTTTCAACACGCCGGTTTGATCGTAAGTTAGGCCACACATATATCTCTTTTTGTATCTATCCGCCTGTGGGGTGGAACGGCTCACTCCTATGCATGGGTGCGGGGTTCAACTCCAAACTCGATCATGGTGCGGGGAGCGTGGATGGACAGGTCGTCCGCGGGCCGTTGCAGACGGCTTCCTTTGAGCCATGATCTGCCCTGTGGCCACAGCTCTATTTTTCCATCGGCCGATGGTGTGACTCCCAAGAATACGGTGCGACGAAGCCCTGATGTGGGGATAGTCTATCTGACAACCTGCCCTCGGTGGGCCCCGACCCTTGCGCTGCGATTGCTGTTACTCCGGTAGAGGATAGGATTGTTGAATTGTACACATTAACGGCGGACCCATACACCTTGCTATGCAAACGAAACCCAGGAGGGCCCAATGGAATGTGCGAGCGTACCCCGACGTTACTGCGCAAGATGAACGCACGGGTCGTGGCGCATGGCTTTTGCCCGCCTTCGCGAGAGCAAAACTCTCGGTCTATGGGGGTCTGTTTCACCGGTTTTGTCACCATGAGCGAGGAATCCAGGACTTAGAAAGTGCATCCTAATGGAAGAGTGCCAGGAATGCCTTTTTGGCATGACGTACCTTTCCAACCAGAGACGCATGGGTCGAATTATCGACGAGTGATACGTTTTTCGGTAACTGGGGACTGGGTTCCCATGCACGCTTGTTGGATGATAAGAGACTTTACCCCCAGTGAGGTCATGTGTCCCTCGCGCAGTGCGTCTATGCGGGGGAGGAAAGGTGCGTAGTATCCACTGGTTTGTGGGGGCATAAGCTGGGCGACCTGGATCGGAGAGTGCAGCCAAATCTTTCCGAGATCTCCACGAAGCGGGAGGTGCTTCTTTTACTTGCAGTTGAATGCTTGTTTTAAAGACGGCAGACCCGAAGACTAGCTCTTCGATTCTGCCGTCCTTTTTCCCTCCTCCCTTCCTCCCTTCCTCACCTCGTCTCCTCCCCTCCAACCGTTCGCACAAGAAGGGAGATCGCAATCGGAAGGAGAATAGGACAGAGCGGTGACGCAGGGTGCCATGCAGCCCAATTTCTGGCTGGATGGCTCTCGAGGGAGGTCTCGGTTCGACCCTCGCAAGCGGGAACTCGTATCCAGCTTTACCCTGGGTCCCAATTCAACCCCGCGTTTGTTCCCCTTGAAATCTGCTGGAGATTACACCACAGGCTTTGCCCGTGGATAAACAGTGAGGCTGAGACGCGGTGCTTGGTAGGGAGTTTCTTCCTGAAGGAGGGGGTAACGTCGGGCAAACACACAGTCATTCTGGTTGTTTGTACATTGCTGACGGCGCGTGCCCGTTCCTCCTTCCTCGTCCGCTCTGCTCCTCCTACTCTCTCCATTCTAACCCTCACTTAGGGCCCAATCTCCCCGCCTTTACCTCGACCGCACTATTTATCTTCACGCCGATCTCAAGTCGCCATGGCCCAAAAGCCACCTCTTCCTTCACCTCCTGCACCTTTGCCTACCCCGGCAGCTTCCTCTTCGCAGCCCAATACCCGAGCTTCACCTACTCCGTCTTCCTCTTCCTCTTCATCCTACGTAACTAATCCCGAAGAAATGAAGATCGTTGTGACCGGTAGCTCTGGCTCTCTCGGACAAGGCTTGATCCAGCTGGTGCTTTCGACGACGAAACATTCTTTAATTCTTGTGGATCACAAGCCCCCACCACCTGGATCGGAGCTGGATAACCCACGCATAGAATATGTAACTGCGGAACTGCGGACCTATACCAACTTTCTCGAGATTCTCACCAGCAAGCGAGTGGACGCCTTGATCCATCTCGCGTCCTATCCAAACCCTTTCCTCGCGCACGCCAGCGAGATCCATAATGCCAATGTCACTCTGAGCTTCAACGCCCTACAGGCGGCGGTCGAAGCAGGAATTAAAAGAGTTGTCATGGCCAGTAGGTGAGGGTTGCTGGATCACCGCGGTATGTACCATCTTGGTATCTGATAGGGGGATCTTCTTTAGCGTCAATGCCACCAGTGCCGCCTACGCTTACGGTGAACCCACATACGACTACTTTCCGCTTGACGAGCAGCACCCAATGCGGTAGGTATCGGTGTTCCTTCTTATGCGTCGCCACTAACGGCTCCCGTCGTCAGACCGGAGGATGCGTACTCACTCTCAAAAGCAATCATGGAAGTTCAATGCGATGCATTTGCACGTTTCAACCCAGAAATTTCCATTGCATCCCTGCGCTTTCATCATTGCGTCGACACCAAAAAGAACACCTCCCACCTCGTCAAGGACGCCCGAAAAGACCTGTGGGGATATGTCTTGATGGAGAGTGCAGCCCGAGCTTGCCTGCTGGCTCTGGATGTGCCCTGGAAAGGTCATGAGGTCATGTACATTGTTGGGAATCAGCATACGGCGCAGGGTTACAATGCGGAGGAAATCGCCAAAACGTATTTCCCTAAGACGAAACGAAAGTCGGGCCCACTCGCCCCAAGTCAGGGTTTCTATGACTGCTCCAAGGCTGAACGGTTAATAGGGTGGAAACATGAGGGCGGACGAATGCCGGCCTGACTAGGTTACTGGGAAGCGGACCGCTGGAAAACGGACGAAACTTGACTAATGCAGATGTCGCTGTTGTGACTGTCGCGACGATGGGCGTGTAAATATACCTTACAATTTGTCTATATCGTATTTTGTACAGTGGACGTTGGTCTTGAGGGAAGCCCGGCGGATTCTCGCGGTCTCGCTTTCGACGCCGCCGACATTTCAATCCAGACTCTCTTACCCCAACCAGCGAGCTTCTCGCTTCTCCACCATCCACGCCAGCTTCTCCCTGTACTATTAAGGTCTTCGCCCGTCCTCGTATCGTCTCGCTACCCCTCATCTCTGGACAAAAAGCGCAAAAATGGACCCGAAAATGAGACGCAACGTCTCTCCCAGCGCTTCTGTCGCAAGCTTTCGCAGCCGCGTTGAGTAGGTTCTCGGTTGTCAAGTCCCGTACTTTTCTCGGTTCAACGTTCCATTTCAGATCCGAAACCGACTACGAGGGGGACATTGTCGCTCCCCGACCACGACATTCGTATTCACCCACCTGGCTCAGCAATTTCGATGACCCTGACGGCAGCGGACAGCCAGCGATACCCATTCGCGTGTCTTCTCCGCTAAATCCCAACGCTCAGAGACACGCGCGAAAGCTGTCTGTGCCCACATTCCCCGCGTCCCCCAAACGCCAATCTTCTCTCAACTTGGCGAGTGGGAGCCCATTGAGAACGAGGCAAGACTCCTGGCTGGTCCCGACAAGTTTAAACGATGTTAGAATGGAAAGTCCAGCCAGGCGATGGGTGAGGTGGATGGCTAGAATGGGTATGAGGGACTGGGTTCTACCTTTAAGTATCGCCGCTACAATATGGGCGAAATGGACCGTCGGTCTCGGTGGCTATTCGGGTTCGGATTTATAGCTCACCACTTTGGGCTTTGTGCTGACGCATGCTATGGTTTTCAAGGTTACGCCACGCCCCCAATGCACGGCGACTACGAAGCTCAGCGGCATTGGATGGAGATTACGCTGCATCTACCAACACGTGAATGGTACTTTTACGACCTTCGTTATTGGGGACTAGACTACCCACCTTTGACGGCATATGTGAGCTATATATGTGGCTTGGTGTGAGTGACACAGTGCAACTCGTGTAGCCCTTTGCGCTGAATCCAATTTCAGAGCCCACTATATAAATCCGTCGTGGGTAGCCTTAGACACATCCCGAGGTGTCGAAAAGGCCGAAAGCAAAGTCTTCATGAGAGCGACTGTGCTGGTGCTTGACTTGCTGGTGTATATTCCGGCCATTGTTTGGTTCACGAGGCTGTGGTGGACTTCGCGTTCACGCCGTTCTCAAGTAAGTAAGCTGTTGCGAAGCGATAGTTTGGACATTAACCGAATCGTTGTCCAGAATATTGCTCTCCTTACCATTCTTCTGCAGCCATCTCTAACATTGATCGACAATGGTCACTTCCAGTCAGTTCTTATTGTAGGTATCAATCACCATACTCGGCCTAATCCTGCCTTATAGATACAACTCGGTCATGCTTGGTCTCACCGTCCTTTCTCTCAATCTCCTGAACTCTGGGCAAGATGTTCTCGCCGCAATCGCATTCGTTTTCAGCCTTTGCTTCAAGCAGATGGCGCTGTATTACTCCCCTGTCATCTTTGCGTATTTACTCGGTAAATGCATCAGCCTTCCATCGTCAAAAGGGTGAGTGGCCCAATTCCTGCGTTTCTACATAGCTCACGCCGCCTGCATGCCTAGATATGTACACCTCGCGAAAATCGTGGTCACCACCATCATCTCCTTTTTGGTTCTTTTCGCGCCTTTCATTCTCCAAGCTTTCCCTACCGTCCTCGCACAGTCGTTGCACAGGATATTCCCGTTCTCGCGCGGTCTTTTTGAAGACAAAGTTGCAAATTTCTGGTGCGCTACAAACGTGGTAATCAAATGGCGAAAGTGGATCGGCCCGTCAACCTTGCCGAGACTCGCCACCGCAGCCACCCTGGTAGCGATCCTCCCGCCTATGCTCCATATATTGGGCATAAGTTGGAGCTTACGGGAGACGGAGATCAGCGCTGCGACTCCCCTACCTACCACCCCCACTTCGACCGTAGACGCACCCACAGTCAACGAATCATCAATCACAACAAGTTCAGAAGCTCCAGACCAAAGACAGCCCTTCCCGTCCACAAGCACTCTAGCCCCGATTTCCGAAACCCAACAATCTTCAGATACTGGCTTTCCTTCCGCTCACGGTCCTTCGCCAACCATTAACCTCATTCTCTTCGCGTTATTCAATTCCTCCATGGCATTTTTCCTATTCTCTTTCCAGGTTCACGAGAAGTCTATCTTGTTGCCTCTATTACCGATCACCCTCATCATGAGTGGCCGTTCCGAAGCCGACGTCGAAAGCGGAACCTGGGAATGGGGGGTATTGTTGAATAACGTTGCGGTTTTCAGGTTCGTCTGAGTAAATTGGTTGTCTTCATATATTGACTTGTTGGACAACGCAGCATGTGGCCACTACTCAAGAAGGATGGGCTCGGACTTCAATATGCAACACTCACACTTATGTGGAATTATATAATTGGATACAACCCATTATCTCTTCCGGAATCCAATGTCAAGATTTTGAGTCTGGTACGTATCCATTCTCTGGTTGCCCGCCATATGCATCTCAATTTTCATTCAACTCGACAGACGACATATTCTATCATTACAGCCCTGCATGGGGCTGAACTCCTCTTCCGTCCCCCCGCTCGGTACCCCGACCTGTATCCGGTACTCAACGTCCTTCTCTGCTCAGGAGTTTTTGGTCTCAGCCTATTATGGGGGCTAAAGAAGCAACTAGAAGCGGGTTGGGGTATTTCCGGGCTATCAGCGACACCAAAGAAACCCGCGCCACTGCCTCGGCCTCTGGCAAGCTTCCCCGGACGATCTTCAAAACCGCATGGTCCTGCTTCGGCTAACCGAAGGGCTACGATGGACCCGCGATTGGTGAAAGAATGGAGTAGCATTCGTGCAGCGGGGGACAGCGAGACATCAGGGAGCTTGCGGAGTCGTAGACGGGAATCAATACCAGCAAATGTGTTCTCGAATGGAATTGCAAGGACGTAGTGATCGTTCGGCCTGACGTTACTAGCTGTACATAGACATGGGGCAAGGGATGTTTGTTTGTCCTTGTATGTAGCAAGGAGGCATCTGCTCAATCTTGACTGGCCTCGTATCTCTCTCGACTGCCGCACGACATCCAGCCCATCTATCCTCCGCCTTCCCTTCATTCCCCCCACGCTATTATCAAACACTTTTACTTTACAGATGTCGTCTCCCCCGTCAGTCGGTACCAGCGGTACTGTCCGTAAAAAGCGCAATTTTAAGGCTCTACAGCTTGATGTAGGTGAACCACCATCAGCTTCACCGCCCCTACAACCGATCGTCGCACCAGCGCCCGTCGCCTCTTTGCCAAAGCAACCCGCGGCCCAACGATCTGCACCAGAAGCGCCTACCGGCACTCGTCGCAAGAAGCCCCCTACTCTCGATGTGAACAAATCCAAAGCCTTACCGCCAGCCCCAGTAAATGGTGTCGGAGGAGCAAAAGGCGCGGCCGCCGTCAGACAGAGCTCGCGAGCCAGTTATCATACTCAGCTCACAGAGCAGATTTCCAACCTCGAGCTTAACAGTGGAAAGGGCAAGATCGAGTTGCGACAAGAGGACCTGAAGGTCATCGGAGAGCTCGGTCAGGGTAACGGGGGAACGGTCACCAAAGTGATGCACGTACCAACCAAGACGTTGATGGCGAAGAAGGTGAAGAAATCTCTCTTTAGGCTCCCTAGTAACCGATTGCCGAACGTTATTTGGCCCTCGCATCATCGATAGGTCGTCTTGATAGATGCCAAACCCGCCGTTCGCAGGCAGATCCTCCGCGAACTGCAGATCATGCATGGCTGCAACTCCAAATACATTGTTTCGTTCCATGGCGCCTTCGTAGCGGATCCACACATCTGCATTTGCATGGAATACATGGATAAAGGTTCATTAGATGGGGTTTACAAGCGGTCTGGGGCCATTGACATAGAGGTCGTCGGGGTGATTGCGTTGGCTGTGTTAGAAGGCCTGACGTACCTTTACGATGTCCACCGTATAATTCATCGAGGTATCTGCGTGCCCATTGCTCACGCACCCTCATGAGCACTCCAAGCTGACGGTATCGTCTTACTGAATTTAGACATCAAACCTTCTAACATGCTCTGCAACTCCAAAGGAGAAATCAAAATCTGTGATTTTGGAGTTTCTGGAGAGCTCATCAATTCAATTGCCGATACCTTCGTGGGTACAAGCACTTACATGAGTGTACGTGATTTAGGTTTACCACCGCCCACAAATCGAGCTAACTCAGGTTCGGCATGCCGTCATAGCCCGAACGTATTCAGGGCGCGCAGTATTCAGTTAAATCGGACGTCTGGTCTCTCGGCATCTCTTTGATCGAGCTCGCGCTTGGCCGCTTCCCCTTTGCCGAAGACGACGGAGGGGATTCGGACTTTGATGACTTCGCGGACCTGCAGGATACACTATCACCGAGCAATACACGAGAAGGACTTCCTCCTCCGCGCTCTCGTCCAAAGAAGGATGCTGCGGCGTCCAAAAAGGACAAGCGCAAGTCCAAGGGTGTGTCTCTCCAGGGTGGTGGCATGACCATGTCGATCTTGGAGTTACTGCAGCATATCGTCAACGAGCCCGCTCCTCGACTGACACCCGTAGGAGCATACCCAAAGGAAGCCGAAGACTTCCTAGATGCCTGTCTGCTGAAAGACCCTGAGAGGAGACCGACCCCAAAGGAGTTACTGGTACGCGAGGCTTGCAGTCCCATGCAAGCCATCACTGACCCGATCGCTTTCTCCAGAAATACGACTGGATTTTGAAAGCGGCCAAGTCAGATGTAGATTTGGAGGCTTGGGCAGCCACTATCTGAGGGGCTATTGTCGAACAGTGGCTACTTTCCGACTCTTCGACGGTGCTCCCATCCCGCTGCTTTCCTTAGTCTGTCATTCAAATTCACACGCCCGCATGTCATTGTACTCTATTATAGTCCACTAAGGACCTTACGATGCTGTTTCTAGACTTCCGGAGCTCCTACTGCCCTTTCACCTCAGTGCACCCATCCACCTCTGCCTGCAGCACTGCTAGCTTGCGATTACTCCTCTCCAGCCCAAAGTCATCTCTTCTGATGTGAGACGTGCTGAACTCCACACGTGCTTCGTACACCCCGGATTTATCCACCGGTAGAGAAGTTGAGTTCGTGTGCTCGTGCAGTTGAATCATGTCCTTGTACCACTCGATCGTAAAACTCTCCCTGGCCGAAATCGTCATCGAGGGAAGTCGGCGGAACTGAGCAAGAGGAACCAGTTTGAGATCAAGAATGGCTCGTCCGCCCGTCGTCAGCTTCGCTGGATCCTGGGATTTGGAATCGCTACCTCGAGGATTCAGGCAACGGAGCGCTAGTTCATCGATGAGATCCACTCGCTTAAAATGCTGAAGCCACAGTGCCTCAAGGCATGGGGGACAGAAATCTGGCTCTGTCACCCGGCGCATGAGGCAAGCGTCATTCGTGGGCCGGTATGTCGTTATGTTCTTGGACGAAAATCTGGAATGGAAAGATTACGGTTAGAAGGAACCGAAATTACGCAAACGGCGATAGGCGATAAGTTCAGTCCTTACGTCGGAAAAAGAGAAACTGAACCTGGCGCTGCATTGAATCTATAAGGGTGCGATGAGATTAACCAATCGTTGGGATGCATGGTGCCCCGCTCACTCCTCTTCATCTCCGAACTCTAGAATTTCCACAGAACATAGCTGCACTTGCCCAGATTGTGCAGTTGGACCCAAGCGGAATTCAATCTCGTGCGTCCCTTCTTCTAAGTGACCCGAAGTCTGCGCTTGAGAGTCGAGATTCTTCGGCAGTGCAAAGGTGCTGCTGTGAATCTCATAATGCCATCGATCGCGTCCGATGTGCTTCCGTGGGTTAAACTCCACATTTCTCCCGTCCAGAAGGATGATCAAGTCCGACTTTTGTGCGGCCCCCGACACGGAAAACAGGATGGAATATCTGCTGAAGGTTCCCGATGCGTAGAACGAGGCCCTGAACGGTGCACCAGCGTCTGTGAGGTACTTCCACGGATAAAGCTGCAATGGCATGTTAGAACGCTCGATGCGCGTGGGTTCCAGGACTGAGGATGGGGGACCCAGGTTGGTGGATGTCAGCCAGTGACGCCACTTGACATTTTCCGGGGTCGCTTGAGAATTGACACCAAAGTATGCATAACCTCCATCATACTCTTCTCCTACTTCGATGATTGAATGGCCGAGCTCGTGCCGGAGCACGAGGGCACCGTTGACTTGCGAAGCCGTTGTGATGCTGATCCAAGTCGAAGCGAAAGATCATCAGAGTGTGATGGACTTGGATATGTATCCAGATGACTGACGTGAACTCTCCTCCGAGACCGCCATACATCGGGTCGTTGGCAAGGAGGATTGGATAATCGCATTGTGTTCCTAGAGACAGAGCGGCAGTGCGGGCGACGTCGAGTTTACTGCAATAGACCGCACGAAGCTCCGTTCCGTCTCGATAGAGCCCAAAGGTCGTACTGTCCAGCGTAGCAGTTCATTTTGTTTTCGATTGGATTTGACGAAGAAGGAGAGGCAGATCCGATATCAACCATGGAGAAATTTACGGTGACACCGTCGAATCGGGACGTTTTGGCGAGATTGACCATCAAACATTTAAGTCAGCAGACCCGTTCCGCAGAAGCTGGAAGGCATACGGAGACCTCGGAAGACGGAGCGAATAGGACTCACTTCCGAGGTTTACCCCCACTTCCTATGCCGCTCTCGGTACTCGGGCTGAAGGCCGCCCAGTAGTTCTGAAGCGGCGACACAGGTGCAAATGTTTGATTTTGCGACATATCTTTAGCAAGTCGATTTGCATCGCTGAAGAACTTCTCAGATTCTTCGTTCGTATCTGAGAAGTGAAAAGAAATGCGTATGCAGTCGTAAGGGATGGCCACGCGCAAACCAAGGTGAAGAACACTGACAACCGTCGGAAAAGAAAACCAAGTCCACTCGGTTCTCAGACGGGCCCGAGATGAAGAGAGGCCTTATCTCCAGGGGTGGAGGCGTAAGGTGCTCTCCTGGGCCTTCATGATGAACAGTCGAGAGCATGTCGCCCAATTGGTTCATGACGACCGGCGTCTGGAACGGCTCGCGATTGGTCGTCGCAAAATCCTCTCCACAATGCGGCGCTAGTTCATCGTAGGCCAGTTTCTCGTTCTCCTCGTAAAAGTATAGCCGGAAACGGATATCGCGATCTTGATTTGCTCCGGTTGTAGGATGTAGGATGAGTCCATGCTGCTCTAGGACAAATGGAGCATGATCTAATTCCCTGTGCGTTTGGACAGACCGGCGAGAAAAGAAAACGCATTCTCTTGAAGACGGCTTGAAGATGGTGACCTCTATAGGAGATCGGCTAGCAATTGTGGGCCTGGGTATTAGCGTGAAAAGAACAAAGAAAGCTGTGGGCAGCATGGGAGGGGTGCGAAAGAACAGATGTTGTTGAAACGGGAACTTTCTATAAAAGCACAAAGGGTACACTAATCCTGATACAGTCTCCAAATCCAACATAGCATTACCAGTAAATACGATAGTGAAGGCTCAGCAATCACCGCCTCTTCTTGGCACTTGAGGCCTGGGACCCTCGAGACCCCCCAAGGTTGATGGCCCGCGTGGGGGTTTTCGTTGCGCTTGACCTGGCAAGTGTAAGATTTATCCTGGGGGAGGAGTTCCCCGAGGGATGAACAGCCTTTGGTAGCGACTTGCGCTCCTGGATCAAGCAAGGATTATTAGACTGAATGGGTTTGACCAAGACGCGGTTACTAGCTCACAGAATAACCAATGGCCATCTCATCGTCTTCATCATCCTCCGAGCCATCCATGGGAGCTTCTTGGGGTAGGTCACGAGATGGTTCACCCATCTTTCGCTTCTTGTGGGAGTCTTTAGAAAGGTTCGCTCTGCTTGGAGTAAATCGATTCTCCGAGAGTGAGATCCTCTTGCGAGGCGTGAACGATTCGGTCCAGCTGGACGCCGTGGAACTTCGTCCATCCACCTCAGATCGCGAGGCTGCGGATTCGTCCGTGTCGGCGTCTTGAGTGCTGGGTTCGGTGCTATCTTCCCGCTCTTCTTGCTTGATCCGACGTGCCAGGGGAACAGTGACCACCGGTCCGAATAGCGAGCCATTTGGAGGGAGAGCCAGCGTTGGTCGTGATAAGAGCTTCGCTTCGTTGGCCTAGACCATATCAATTAATGGCCCAAGGCGCACTGAGGATTCAAGAATGCGAAAGTACCATGTGATTCTTTAAAGCGTCCATAAGGTTGTCTAGCTGCTGGGACTGAGTTTGCAAGCGTGTGTTGATATGTTCCAAATTTGATCTAGCTTGAGTTTTCCAGTTCTCTGCCTCTTGACGAGCCATACTGATAGAGGCGTTGCGGTGTTTTGCGGTTGAACTAAGCTATACGATGGAGTCACCAGGGGAAGAGCACTCGAGACGTTAGAGCAACTCACAGAATCTTGGAGCTGCTTAGTCTCCCTTTGAGCGTTTTCCACTGCTTGATAGCTCAGAGAAAGCTTCCAGTCCGTTTTAGTTCAAACTACGAAGCGATTAACGACCCGTCAGACACACCTGACTCTGAGCTTCTTGCCTTAAGCCGCGCTCTTTCGAAAGCTGTTATAGATAAATGAGACGTGAATGCACCAAATCTAATCAAAGAAGCGAGTACCTGGGAAAGCAAGTTGTTTTTATCTTCGGCTAGCGCGTCGCGTTGTTCGCGACAAACACGAAGTTCCTGCTCGAGAGCCTTTAGCTGCACCAGAATTCAGCAGACCGTCGCATGGATTAGCATAGCAAGTGCATACTTGGTTCCTATGCTGGCTTTCGCGTTCGACGAGCTGAACGAAGCGGATGAGATGGATTGGTTCAGGGTCGAGGAGAGACAAAGCGCACTGTTTTATCGGATCTTTCAAGCTGCTCGGTAAGAGACCTGATTACTTCATACAGGTCCTGCCTGGACGACGCGTTGGAAGCCATGAAAAGCGCGGACGACACGCTGTGACGGTGGTGGCAGAAGGAACGAGACGAACCGTGGGAAAAAGCGCCTCAGGGGCTTTCCAGTTGCGGACTTGAGGTCAGATTCGAAATGAATACTTTTCTGGAAGACGTAACTCACAACCACCCACCAGCTCCCTGCTCTCGGTGACGCCACTGCTCACGAGGAGCTCTTCCATCTCTCCAGGCTCGCCGCTCTCCCATCCACGACCGTGCACGGTCGCTACACCCTTCGTTCAACAGTCAGGCGGTGAGGCTTGCGTATCCCCAAGCTACCCACATTGCTCTGCTAACGTCATCGAATGCGCAGGCTGAAGTCCCCACCATGAGTGATTCTCAGCTGCAGAGAACGCAAAACATTCAGCTCGCTCTTAACCAAGCGACCAAAGAGCGCGAAGAGGCCGACTCGGCTCTTGCGCAATTACGAGCTCAGTTGAATGCCAACACTTCCAAAATAGCCTCCCTCGCCGCAGAGTTGGAAGCAACTCAAAAACAGCTCGACCACTACGCTTACAACTTACCAGTGGTTGAGCGGCAGAAGCTTCGCGCTGACAAGCGTCTCAATGCTCTTCGACAACACGCGGACAAGGTCGAGAAGGAGCTTGCAGCTGAAAGGCGCATGCAAGAGTACCTTGAAGAATTACAAAGAGACGACGAAGAAGGCGAACGAAGGCTGAAAGAGTACCTGGGCGAAGTGTTGGGTGGTGAAGCTGAAGGGTACTCGGACTCGGACTCCGAGGCCAGTGAATCATGGAGCGTTCTCTCAGGCTCCGCTAGCTCCAAGGCAAGTAGGGCTGACCAGTAGCTTATGAGAACAAGTTCTGACGCTATAAATTCAGGCACGGGCCTTTAGAGCTGCTTCTCCAACATTGCCAGGCCCAGAGGTGAAGGTCGGTGCCATGGTATGAGTATCCATCTTCCTATACTGATTGATATATTTAGGCGAGTGCCCCTGGGCCGCCAAGCGCGTTAGGGCTTTCCTTGGCAGCTCAAAATCCGGGTAGCACTGGTCAAGTTGGACAAGCCATTCCGCCCGAGGCGAATTCAAGCCCCGCCTCAACTTCGCTGTCACGTTCAATTCCCGCCACCGAATTGTTCAGTTCCTCAAGGTTGGATGTACCTGCCAGCCCGGTCCAATCTCATTCTCCGCCCCCTTCCACCCCGCCCACACCGCCTTGCGTCCCACCTAGTCCTAAGCAAGCACCCCCAACTGCCCCTCAACCGACAGAGACGCCCCCAAGTGCCCGTAGCTCACCACCCCACCCCAGAAGTGGCCATGTTATTCCTGATGAGGAATCGTCCTGTCAACTCACCCCGCAGCCCGGTTCCTCCGCGGGCTCGTTGCCAAATTCCGCGTGTCCGGCAACCCCAGGCCCATGTACAGAACTTTTCCCGAAAGGATCGGACGAGGTTTTGCCCCCGCAAGGTAGATGCTTACCGGATGGAGACCCGGTATCAACTTCCACCAAACCATCGCCTTCGGCCACTGCTGGAGAAACGCACGTGCCAGCGCAACCTCTTCCTTCCCCTGTCGCCCCCAGTGAAAGCGAACACGCACCGACTCCTCGGATTCCCCCGCTCACGAGCGATTCCGTTGCTCTTGGTCCACCATCGACGAATCTGGAGGTCTCGCAGGAGACGCACCTCGCAAGGCCCACCCCCGAATTGCCAGAGCCCCTTGTGCATACGGTTGTTCCAATACAGGACGCCCCTTCGTCCCACTCGGGAACTCCAATGGGATCGCCTCAAGCAAAAATCGCTCCATCACCTCCTAGCCCTGTGACCTTAGCTGCTCAGCTGGAGGCTTCAAGACCCGAAAGTCCCACAAGACAAACTGGTACTCATAATTCGCCTCTCCCCCTACAACCTGGATCACCTTCCACAACAGCCAGAACCAGTGTATCCGAAGAGGCTGGTGACGAATACGATTCTGCACCCGTCAGTGATGGCTCCGAGAAGCTTCAGGAATCTTTGGACGTTAATACGTCAACCCAACCTGAGGAGGACCGGGAGTGTGAAGATCATTACGAAGAGGACGATGAAGAGCAGGTTTCCGACGAAGACCAAGAATCCGACGAAGACCAAGAATCCGACGACGAAGAATCCGACGAAGACCAAGAATCCGATGAAGACCGGGAATCCGATGAAGACCAGGAATCCGAGGAGGAGGAATCCGACAAGGATGACGACGATGAAGTGATCAGCGAACAGGAGCACCCTGAGCAAGAGGATCGCGAAAAAAGTGAAGCAGATGATGATCCAATTGATGATCCAAACCTAAAGCCCAGCCGCGAAGGAAGTGATGACCGCAAAGCTCTGTCCGAAGCCGAGATTCCTCCCTCTCCGATTGCGTCGACTTCCTCCGCCGACACAAATATTAAGCGCGACCTCCCAATCCTCCCGCCCACACCAGCTACCCAACCAAACCAGCTTTCCAACGTAACAAGACCATCGCCCCCGATCGAAAACCAGGTGGCCAAGGTTGCAACTGCCCCAGAGAACATCATTGCAAACAAAAGGCCAAGTCAACTAGCTCAAAGAAGCAGCGTTGGGGCAGGATCCACTAATGCCTCAGTGTGTCCGCCCGTTGATCCCGGCACTGTGCACGTATATCCTCCATCCTTCGTGCCAAACGGCTTTGTTCATCCTGCGCCGCGGAAAGACACCTCGTACTACCCAAGACAGCTCGTATCAGCCTTTCGCAGTCGATGCGGGATTCCTCATAATCCAGATGGGCCTGCTGGAAGACAATCGATTTCGCCCACTGATCGCAGAGAACATCCCCAGCAACCTGCTCTGAACGGCCATCTCGCACATCCTTCGACACTCGAGTCGCAAGCCTGATGCCAGACCGAACAGAACACAGGGCGAGGTTGTTGGGAAAACGACAAAGCTCTACGGCAACGGAACGTATAGAGCCCCGATTTCTTGATTGAGGACTTCCGTTCCGTAGCCGGTGATAGCATTAGTTCGACCCTCGTTCGCAGGTTCTCATACGGTGAGAGCCCCAAACCGTCGAGGCAGGAGGGCATCCACAAGGTTCGAATGCCGCGGCCGCCACTACGAATCCACCTCTCTCTATTTCGAAATCAATCATGGTTCTATTTTGTCTTCCTGTCATACTTTAGTCGCTTCGCGATAGTTTCCTACACCCTTTATGTCCAATGTTAACCATCCTGCCTACGTACAGATCCAGAGCTGGCGTGCAATGCCCAAAATGTTTTAGGATCCTTCCGCTTGCCCGCAAAAGTAAAATCAATCTTCAATAGACATGTACAACGTATGAAACGAAATCGGTTGAGAGGTCGTGGCTGTAGTCTTTGTGATGGGGCAGCGGTGGCGAAAATCTCACCAATGGAGTCATACCAGATTCCTCCTCAGATGACCTGTTTACCCAACCAGTTCTTCGTCCGCCTCGCAACCCCCGACTCTGCGGATCCCCGAGCGTCTCGACGGATTTATGTAAGCCCAGATATCCTCAAAACCAACAAAATCTGCGTGGGAGACGTGCTGGCTATAGCGGGGGAACCGACCGGCAAGGTTCGTTCTTTGTCCTACTAGAGGCTTCTGCATATGATCATTTAACACTTGTCTAGACCTTTGCCTCAGGGATAGCATGGCCATCCCCTGCAGTGGTAGAGAGCGGTGTGTTAAAGATGGACAATATATCAGATTGGGTCTGTTGGCTCAATGGTTTGTTTTAGATGTTAGAATATCCCGAAACGCCCTCTTGACTGCTGGCCTATTGGAGGGCCAAAAGGCTTGTATCTTCGTTTCCGGCACAAACCGTGACCTAGGGAGCTTGGTGCTCACCGTAGCGGGAGAAGTGCTGATGGTTGAGGTGACTCAAAGATGCTATCAAAGCAGCCAGACGAGAAAGGTCAAGGGAGCGCCCAAAGGACGGGACTGGCTCCCCCTGGCCATCCGAGAAGCTCTAAGTAAGTATCGCCTTTTCCGTTCTTCAGGTTTCATTCTTGTAATTCAGCATGGCTTCAGTCGACCATCGCTATATTACCAGTAGCCAAGTCGTGCAGTTGACCTATGAAGGACGGACGAGAGAATTTCGCGCCATACAAGTTCAGGCTTCAAATCTAGATTCCTCAGTAGGGGGTCTAGAAAGGCCCTTGAGCTCTCTTAGCCTGGACTCCACAAAAGCCACACTGCAGGTCTGGTCTGTCGATTGGGACACGCAAGTAAGTATCAAGGAGCAAGATCAGAAGCAGCATCTCGACGTGCCCAAGGTGATGCTCTGCAAAACTCAGATACTCAGTGTCTTTAACTAAAGCATAACGGATGCGACGTCTACCAGGCAACTCCTCCAAACGACGCGTACGCTGGTGTCGGTGGCCTCGATAAAGAAATTGCAGAAGTCCGAGATTTGATCGAAATCCCGCTGACCCAGCCTGGGCTCTTCAAGCGGTTTGGTATCAGTTTCGGCTCTGATTTCTATTCCTAAGCTTCTAATCGCACGCGATGTATAGGTCTAAAGCCACCTCGCGGCATTCTCCTGCATGGCCCTCCGGGCACAGGGAAAACCCATCTCGCGCGGACCATTGCGTCCTCGTCTTGCACGCACCTTTTGACTATTTCTGGACCCGAACTCTCCTCTGCATATCACGGGGAGACGGAACAGCGATTGCGGGAGGTTTTCGAAGAAGCAAAGCTGCGCAGTCCATGTATCATCGTCATCGACGAGGTGGATGCATTGTGTCCGAAGAGGGAAGACACTGGAGGAGGAGTGGAAGGCAGGGTCGTCGCCACTTTATTGACTCTGATGGATGGTATCGAAGTTCAGACAACGATCAAGGAAGATGAATCTCCCGTACGGGTGGTTGTAGTCGCTACAACAAACAGACCGAACGCGATCGATCCGGCATTGCGTCGGCCAGGTAGATTTGACAGGGAGATCGAGATAGGTTCGGAGTCACTGTGGTGATTATTCGTCGAGGGAACTGATTTATGTTTCGGCGAAGGTGTTCCTGATGCAGCCGCCCGTCTTTCAATTCTCAAGGTTCTCCTTTCGAATATCCCCCATTCGGTGCTGCCTGAAGAGCTGCACAGCATTGCAAGCTCTACACATGGTTATGTTGGAGCAGATCTAGCGGCCGTCGTGCGCACCGCGGGCACAGTCGCGATCAAACGTTCCCTCCATACCTCGATGATGTCACCAGCTGTCTTAGCAACGGCAGACCTGATGCATGCGGTCACTGCTCATCATCCTTCCGCGCTCCGAGAACACGCAATCGAAACCCCTACCACGAAGTGGAGTGACATCGGCGGGCAAGCCAACATCCGACGGAAGCTCAAGGAGAGTGTGGAGTGGCCTTTGGTTCATCCAGAGGCTTTTAGGCGTCTCGGAGTAAGACCGCCTAAGGGGGTGCTGCTGTATGGTCCTCCTGGATGCAGCAAGACCTTGACGGCGAAAGCATTAGCAAGCGAGAGTGGCATCAATTTCATTGCTATCAAAGGTCCCGAAGTAAGTCTTGAGATTTCACTGTGGGCAAGGCACTAATGGGCAGCCGTCTCCCAGCTATTGAACAAGTACGTCGGGGAATCTGAACGAGCGGTGAGGGAAATATTCAGGAAGGCTAGGGCAGCCTCACCTTCAATCGTTTTCTTCGTATGTCACCCAATAAGCTCCATAAGACTCCGAGAGGATGACCATTTTGTTCGATTTTAGGACGAGCTTGATGCTCTCGCTGCTTCAAGAGATAGCTATGGAGATTCTCATGACGGAGTCTTGACGACTCTTTTGAACGAGATGGACGGAATCCAGGAACTTGTCGGAGTTACTATCGTGGCAGCGACGAACCGACCGGATTCTATTGTGCGTATCGACGCGTTAGAGTGAACCTTCTCATCCAGATACAAAACACCTTTGTCACAGGATCCTGCTTTGATGCGCCCTGGCCGGCTGGACCGAATACTATACGTAGGACCGCCTGACCTTGGTGCTCGAAAAGAAATCCTTCAGATCAAGTTATCAAGAATGGCAGTCGATCCCGCACTTGACCTCAACGAGTTGGCAGACCTTGTCAGTCTAATACCTTGGGTGAACGCCTTATTCATGTTGAACCTAAAATATTACATTTCGCCCTAGACCAACGGCTGTTCCGGTGCCGAGCTAGCATCCGTTTGTCAGGATGCCGCCCTCGCTGCAATGCAGGATAACATCGACGCCCGATTCGTAAGTCCCAACATTGTCGTCCCATGGAGGGCGACAACAAGCTAAAGTTTCCTTGAAGGTGGGAAGTCGTTATTTCTTAGACTCTGCTCGCTCCATGAGGAGGCAGATCACTCCGGAGATGATCAAAGCGTTCGAAGATTGGAGAGATATGGCTGGCGTTCGATCCGCCTAATGATGGCTTGTTCGGGAGCGACCATACCTTTCCGGTCGAGAACCTCTTCGAGAGCACTTCGCCCGAACATGCATCTGGATTATGGATACCTCGAGTAGAATGAAGATATATCGCGCCACGTCTAATTCTAACAGAGAAACATTGCGGCTATTTCTTCTTGACGCTCTTTAGCTTGATAGTCTCATCCCCAACAAAGATGCCCTACGCAAACGCTTCGGTTAAGACGATATCAAAAGGTGATTGACAGAACATATCACGAACCTTGCCCTTGTAAGGCTCGGGCTTCCTCCAGCTACGAATTTGAGCAGCAAACTGGCCCAGGCGCTGCTTGTCCTTCCCTCTCAAGACAATCCGGGTTGGCATTGGTGTCTCGGCTTGAATATCGCCTGGGACGCTGATGAATACGGGGTGCGCAAAACCGAGTTTCATGTTCAGCCTTTTCCCTTTTTCGGCCAGGCGCGTCGGATCGTCCTCCAGTTGGGCTCTGTAGCCGACTCCGACCAGCCTGAGAGGGAGAACAAACCCTTCCGTGAGGCCTTGAACGGCGTTGGCGATGAGAGTGCGGCGGAGGCCCCATCGTGAGCGTTGCACCTTCTTCGATGGGTCTTGAACGGTAAGGGCGAGACTGGAGATAGGTGCCGGTGCGGCACCATTTGCACCGGTAGACTGAGCAGTGTTTTCCCACTTGAGATTGAAGAAACTCTCTACGAGGACATTTGCCGTTCCTTTAGGCCCTGAGACCTGAAGGTCGATGTCGCCGTTTGGTTGAGGATTTTGGGTGAAAGTAACGGTGGATGGATAGGCGATGGCTTTCTTCCCAATGTTAGATCGACATATTGAGGAAGTAGTGAATGCAGCTCGAGAAGATGATGATGATATCCTAGCTGCTGAGCAGAGGCGGAGGAAAGACATTTGGGGAGATGGCTGCACAAAAACCGGACGTGGGATCCGAACCGTGGAACCTCGCTCGGTGTTCTACGGACCTTTCCGACATTCTTGACGACGCATCCAGTCCGCTCCTAAACATCTAATCCCTTCCATGACAGACGTTTGCCCACCGTACGCTCCTTTCTTTGGCTTTGCGGGAGTTGCAGCATCGGTATGTTTTTAGTCTCCCTTGTACAGCATTCCTCACCTCTGACAACGGTTGGTCTCTAGATGGTGTTCAGCAGTACGAACACTTAATCAACCACTTTCGCTCCTGTGCAAACCCGCTAACCCCAAGATTATATGCATTTCAGCTGTCGGTGCAGCATTCGGTACCGCTAAGTCTGGCATTGGCATTACCGGGCTGGGCCAGTTCAAGCCGGAATTGATCATGAAGGCGAGTAATGTCAAATGAGCGGCGACTTTCCCCAAGTGGAGCGTATTAAACTTCCTTGTGCACTTGCTGCAGTCACTTATTCCGGTGGTCATGTCGGGCATTATCGCTGTGTACGGTCTCGTCGTTTCCGTCCTCATCGCTGGAAAGAGTGAGCCCCTTAAACTCGCAGCACACACCACCGCCTCCGCTGCCAAGTGCATTTGATTAACCGACCTCTGTTGCGTACAGTTCAGCCCGGAGGTTACTCTTTATTTGCTGGCTTCATCCATCTAGCAGCTGGTCTCGCCTGCGGCTTCACAGGGATGGCTGCGGGCTACGCAATTGGTATTGTTGGCGATTCGGTCAGTCTTACACAATCCTTAGTCGAGCATGAACTCAATCATCGTTTCTCGCCACTAGTGTGTCAGGGCTTATGTGTACGAATCGAAAGTGTTCGTTACCATGATCCTAATTCTTATTTTCGCCGAGGTGTTAGGTCTCTACGGGTAGGTTCCTTGGATTTCAAGGCTTTAATTGATCCACCACCTAACCTTCGCAATTCATGCAGGTTGATTGTAGCACTCATCCTAGATACATTAACCAATGGGGTGGAATGCTAGTCTCCTTTCATGATGGACCATTTTATTTCTAAATTCTTTCGAGCATCGCGTGTTGGAGCGGCTTGCGGCAGCAAACGTTCAAAAAGGAACAGCAGGATCGTAGTTTTCTGGATAAACGCTGTACAAAGAGCCTACTAATCACTCTCGGACGGTAAGGACGACCTGGAAGTTGATCGACCCCTTCTGTCATCCGGAGAAACACTACGATTGTACTCTCTCCGCTTTCTAGGAGGCGACGAATCGTCCAAATGTGCCCGTTCTTTGCCTTTATCCTTCTTCAACGAGCGTCGTGGACTGCGGCTGCGATCGCGAGAGCGCGAGCGTGAATCCGACCGACTGGAGGACGACGACCGAGATGAGCGAGAAGAAGAACGCGAGCTCCTCGAATCTGAACTGGACGAGCGAGAAGTGCGAGACCTTGATGAAGATCCGCTGCTTGAATCTGAATCCGAGTCTGAGGAGCTGGAACTGCTAGAGGATGAACTGGACGTCGAGGGCGAGCTGTGAAATGCTCCATTAACGCAACTCCAATATGGCTGTTCCGACTGCACTCACCGTTTTCGCTTCTTTTGCCTTTCCTTTTCCTTCTCTTCTAATATTTTATTAGCTACTCCGTCCCTGAAAGTCCAAGAACGTTATAAGTACTTATGCACACGAAGTAGGCTCTATATCGATACTAACCGCTTCTTAAACTCCAGTGGAACGTCTGGGGATGGCTGGATCTTTTTGGAGAGGCTCGGATTTTCCAGTAGTTGGGTTCTAGAAGGCCGGCTGACGTAGGGCCGTTTGAACTTGCATTCATAAGTGAAGTGACCTAATTTACAGCGAGAATGTTCAGCGTCCGTGTGTTTCAGATCTCGCCGTTCTAAATTCACCAGTTTTTAAGCATTTCTGGCAGACGGTGCTTGACGTAGCTCTTGGGTTGTTCTGTGAGCCGCGAGACGAAGTTCCAAAAGTTCGATTGCGGTTCATACTGCTTTTTCCAGTAAGTTATGATAAGGAAAGCGTTTGAGGTCTTGATGCACGGAGGTCGTATGAAGCAGTGGTGTGGATAGTTGGGTTTCTGACCGGTGCTTGCAAACCTTCCCGCGGTTTCCTTACACCGCCACATGCTCTGAACATCTCCTTGACAATATTACTTCACGACTCCCATCCGAAACGGGGATAATTTCCAACCTTAGGCATGCCTCGCTTTCCAACAGGGTTTCCGCCGAATCTGATGGCGGACCTCTCTACCAAATTCCCCGTATTCCCTCCTGCTTTCGGCCAAGATGGCGGAAAGTTTCTGAAGCACTACGATCAACTCGCTGACGAGCTCGACGAAGATATGACCAAGCCCATTAAAGAAAATCTTGACGGAATGCTGATTTTTGTACGTCGCGAATCAAATCTTTTTCATACCAGACTGAAAACGGTTGTAGGCTGGCCTGTTCGCCGGAGTCAACTCCGGTTTCCTTACCCTCACCTTACCAAAAATGAGCCCCGATCCATCTGACGATACCAACGCTCTGCTCCTACAACTAATACAAGGAGCGGGAAACTCAGGAAATGCCCCAAGGCTTCCCTCGGCGGAATTCACGGCGCCCTCGGACATGTTCATTGTCAATATTCTTTTCTCCCTCAGTTTGACCTGCGCCGTCGCAGCCTCCTTTTTTGCTGTGCTCGGTAGACAATGGCTCATGTACTACGATCACCGCAGCGGCCAGACCACCGACAAACGACGGTTCGAGCAGTTGCTGCGATCTCAGGCGGCTGAACGATGGGGTTTGGTTCCAATTCTTGATATCGTGCTCCCGACACTTCTTCAGCTTGCGCTGGTCATTTTTAGTATTGGACTTATCTTGTACCTTCGCAGCTTGGGCGCCGTCCTATCCTACGCCCCTCTTGCCCTTCTATCGGCAGGGCTAGCAGGACTAATCCTCTCGGTAGGATTCTGCCTCTGGGACCCATTTTGTCCCTTCAAAACACCGGGATCACAAGTTGTTACATTCATCGCACGTGCCTCTCCTTCCAAACGCATCATCTCTTGGTGGGCTGTGACCGCCAAGCGGTCAAGTGGTCTCATTCGCCGCCAAAGCTACGAGTCCAAAGGAGAGGAGCACAACCTACACGAACTCTCACAAGACTCCTTCCATCAAGATAAAACCCCCCTTCGAGGACAAGGGGGCACTCACGCAAACATCCACCGACCTGTTGAGGATTCAAAGCTTCTCCGTGCAGACCTCGTCCGACGCGTTCTAACGATATCGGATGACAAAAACGCGTTGTACCATGCAGCTTTGAACCTTAGCGCTGTGAGGGACCCTGTCACGCTGGACAGGGTGATATCAGATGAGGTTGCGGTCGAACGACTCCGCAACCTCTACCTAGAGGCGCAAGCAAGGTGGAACACCGACGGGGATGCAGCCCGACGAGAAGCCAGAGCGTACGGCACCGCCCTCATGCACATCGTGCTAAGCGTCGGTTCCTTAGCCCACCTTTTGCCTCCGGATTCCCGCATTCAACTGATCCAAAACCCGGATTCCACATTATGGCGACCGACAGTCAACTCGAAACTGTTGAATTTCCTCGGAGAGTTGGAGGATCGTCTGCGCGTGGACAGGGTGGAGCAAACTCAAATCTCTCAACGATCACAGTTTCTGTTTATTGCGTCTCGTGCACTCCAAGTTATAGCTCCTTGGGGATGGATGACCAAAGGAGATCTCTACATCCTCTACTCCTACA
This sequence comes from Tulasnella sp. UAMH 9824, assembly GCA_019633595.1. Lineage (NCBI taxonomy): Eukaryota > Fungi > Basidiomycota > Agaricomycetes > Cantharellales > Tulasnellaceae > Tulasnella > Tulasnella sp. UAMH 9824. The sequence continues at coordinate 74,570 of WSUI01000074.1, forward strand.
TCCTTGCCTTTGAGTTACCTCCTTGGCCTTCCCTTTCATGGCTAGCGCTTACGATCAAACTATCAACGCGACGAATAAGCGATTCCGGAAATCGCCTTCCCACCATGACTCCATTACCGTGGTCTTTGGAGATTTTCACTAAAATACAACATATGTATCGTGGGGTGTGAGTAAGTAGGATCACCGTATATTATTAATTTGCTAACGATGTTCCCAAACCCAGACAAGATAGTCGCTCAATTTGTGAGGATGTGATGCAGTCTCTCAGAACAATTACGAAGTCGTGGCCACAAAAGCCCCCTAATGATGTATACTTCAACCTTTTCCGAAGTATATGTCTGGCCGAAAACGAGACCGGTATCTTTACACGATCTTCTTTGGACGTCGGAGCCGAAGTCCCAGAACTTTTGACAAGTCTCCTCGTCTCCGTCGAGATCAATATCAGGCGCAGCCCGCCGGCGGTAGATCAATCTAAGGAGAGGAGTTTGCGCCAGGACTGCTTGCGGTTTCTCGGATCGGACCTAGATCAACCATGGCCCAGGTGAGTCCGCGTTTACGTTTGATCATACGCTCCTCTCACTGAGTCCTGTCGCTGGTAGCATTGCGTGGACCGCTGCATCAGTCACGCAGTACCTAAAAGCCGTCATGGGTATGGGCCGGTCAACAGAGAATCATTTAATTCTCGAGGCAATGCGAAATCTTGTCGAACTCATACGCTCAGAGTCGGGGACTGGGCTCCAAAACGAGGGTTCTATATGGGGAATCCCTGTTGGAGAAGAGCTCCGCCTAGAATTCTCCAGAGTTTATATGCATTTTGAAGCGTTTGTGACTCGAAATGATGTCGCCGAGGTGAGTGCAGCTATGTCGGAAAAGTTAGCTGTGCCTTACAACGCACTCCGGCTTTTAACGGGTTATACGGTCATTACCGGATCTCGAC
>WSUI01000740.1:0-17521 GCA_019633595.1 Tulasnella sp. UAMH 9824
CCCCCCCCCCCCCCCCCCCCCCCCCCCCCCCCCCCCCCCCCCCCCCCCCCCCCCCCCCCCCCCCCCCCCCCCCCGTTGGATGCTGGACTGATGAGGAATGAATAGTGAGAATGCAAAATGTCGTTCAAGTAGGTCGTTCAAGAGAGGAACTTGATTTCCACCAGTGGATTTTTTATAAAGTAGCGAGGATCGTCGTGTGTTCGTGAGCGAAGAGGGAGGGGGATGGGGGGTTGCGGATGAGGAAAGAGACGATGGGCGAGGGCTTTAATAATGGGTTGGGATTGGTTTGTGAGAAGCGGGGGGGTAGAAGGGAATTCAAACTCCGCACGTTCCCAATCGATGACCTGAAATCCCGAATGTCCCGTAGTAGAGTGCACAGAGAGACCTTGCCTCGTGCACCTCGTCCCAGTTCTCTGGATCTCTTTTACTTTACCCAAAGACCATTCCAGCCCCTCCAAACACTCACACAGCCTCCCCACAGAATTTTTGCCCACAATCCCGTCCCATTATTCTGCCCCTTTCCCCCCCCCCCGACCGACGCCCCGTCCGTGCCATTGTTTGTTGCGTGCACTCGGTCGGCGGCCAGGGCGACCATAATCGCAGCGACCGCCGCCGCTTTGTGCTCAGCGATTCGCATTATCGCAAGAGCCCAACAGGAATTCCCTCGTTCGCACGTATCCCCATTAGGCGCCACCAAAACGCCTCGGTAAGTCCATTCGAACCACAGGACACCGTTCAGGCCCCTCGCTTTTCCGTTCCATCCACCCAGCCGAGTCCTGGGTATCTGATCAATCGTCTCGATATAGCCGACCACTTCTCAGAGTCGTTCTCGGACATTGGGTCCCGGGGTGCTCCCCCCGATCCGACTCTTCCCCGCCCATGGCTCCAGTGGCTATCCCAACTAACCCCCTCTATCACAGAGCTCTGATAGCGATTGTGCCAATGATTCACCCCCCCAATGCCGCTTCGCAATCACACAGACGTAATTCAATAAAAGACCTCTATATTTCACAGACCGAACAGGGTCCCGCCTTTGACTTTGGTGTCCTTCGACCCTCTGCCTTTGCCTTTGCCTTTGGCGTCGTCGGCGTCGTCGGAATTGCGACATACATCGCCGAAATCGGTCTCTTTAAGCCATATCGGGCACAAGTGGACAAAGTCAACGTACGGTTTATGCGAACAGTGTCGTCAAAACATTTCACACTTGGAGGGAACCCTTGGATCCCGTCGGAGAACCCCTACCGGACAATCGGGTTCCTGTCTCCCCGTTCAGCCGACCTTCGCTGTTGAATACACCCATTTCTGACTCTCCAACGTCCACACTATGCGAGAAAGGCATAAACCTCCATTTCAACAGTCACTCTAGGGTCGCATTCACAAAGTTCCTGCGCGCCCCGATTACATTTCACACCTTGTTTGCCGATAATTCCATATACGGCCAACGCGGCCCGACTTGGGTCAAGGTCGCCGCCAGAGAGATGGGGGTTCATTCCCAACGTGACCTAATGGGATCGGGGGAGGCGCGGAATTCGCCCCATTAGTTAATATTGCAAACTAAACACCCCAAGATTCCAGCACAAACTCCCTTCGCTTCACAGAAAAACAAGCTCCAAGAGTAATCATACACGGTTGCCGCCTCCGCCCATTTGAAACCGTCGTCGATCCAACCACGGGCCTACAACTCGGTTCGTTCGGACCTCGAGTGGCATCACTCGCTCTCTTCACTCGGGCACCATAACTCTTTTGTATGTAATAACTCGGCACGAGAATTAGACTTGTGTAGCTCAACCTAGCACCATGATCAAGCCCCGTCGTCAACGAGAGACGAGGGGAGGGTAGGCACACAAGTCAAAATGACAAAAGAGAAGAGGTCATTGGGTCGAATCTTCCATACGGACTACTTCTCACTTCACAGTCTACTGAGATTCGGAGCAACCGGGGTTGGGTTGGACTGGTGGCTGGTGGGCCAAATAGTTCGAAAAGAAGCAGAGAGCGATCCGGACCCAGTCCATGCGTGGACTCACGAGCCTAAGCACAGAAAAGAATAATTACAGGCCTTTTTTTCCAAAAACAAACTTACTTTTCCCGAGTTACCATCGCTTATGCGGTGGTTCGCTGCGGAGACATGAAGTCATCTTTTCATTCAGCGGTCCACGTATCGTACCGAACCAACCGAACAAGCGATGGCCACAGCACTCGGGCTCGAACAGAGCAGCTTATTGACTGGGGGCTTCGCAAGCCCAATCCTAAATGGATGTCTCAATTGTCATCTTAATGCCATTCATGCCATTCGACGCCACCATCAGTCATCGATCGCGCACCGCTCTGAGGGGGACGGAAAACAAACTCGCGGCGGCCTCGTTGCAGGCGTTCCATCGCGTGAGACCAACCAACCACACCCACCCACTCCGATGGCGGGCTGAAACTGAACTAGTAAGGAGCAGAGTTCACCGCCCTTCGCAACTCATTTATCTTTCTCGTTGACGACGAGAGAAGTCTGAGGGCCTGTTTCTTCCGCTAGAGCAATCTGAAACCGAAACGAAGAAAATGAACGGGCTCTTCTCTGCGACCAGAACGTGGATCATTGGTATCTCTCTTCTTCAGTACGTAGTAGTTAGATAGTAGTAATATCGTATCTTTCCAACCAATTTCGATCTCTCAGCAACCGAATCCGGGTATCCATTCCATGAACGACGGAAGATAAAATATATCGAACAAGTTGTTCGGCATTCAAAAGTGGGCAGTGGGTAGCCACTAGTAGGCAAGTCATCTCCGTCACGTTCGGGCACAGGGGGGGAACCTCCCGCCCGACACCGAGACACAACCAACATACCTCCTATGCGCTTACAAGCGCCCGGATCATGTGAGAGGGTGGGGGGCAAATCTCACTTACGCGTTAAAAAGACGGGGGGGCTCCTTTCGCGTAATTTCGTCCGGATCCTCCACCCATCATCTCATCGCTTCAAGGTTCACGGCCCCAGAGTGTCTATTCTCCGCAACGCCCGTGGGGGTTGCTTCGGATAGAGATTTCGGGAAGCACTCTCCCCCTCAATCTCTCTGTGTTATTCCTTGTGCATCGGCCGGGTTCTCGGAGATCCATCCCATCTAAACCCACGGAGGATCCGGGAGCGAAGGGGCACTCCAAGATGGGATGTCAAGTATCTTTTCCCAACAACCAATGCCAAGGAAGCAAGGGTATGTCCTTGTGATTGATTGTCCGCTTAACGAGAAGGGGGAAGCGGAGCTGGGCAAGGGTAAGACCTGAAGCGATCCTTGCATTAGTTAGCCGTTGTTAAGCGTACCTTGGTCTTCCTCCCCGTCTCATACTCCACCACCAAGGCGCAAACTTTCCCCATTTCGAAGCTCGTTCCCAAACTGAGAGACCTACTTTTTTGATGGCTCGGAGAAACCTCTATCTCTCGTTTGTCTTTGGTCCCCGGGATTTCCTGCTCAAAATTTCCTTGAACATCGGAGTGAGAGTGGGGGAAGGGCGAAGCAAGCCTGGCGCTAACCTCCGAACAACCGATCCCAACTTTTTTGGTTCCATTCCCTAAAGACCCAGAAAAAAAAGGTCCATCCCGAATATTTTGAGCGGCTAACGAATAGCGAAGGGGGGCCATGTGGGATAAGGAGAAGTGTTTGCTCGCGTGCCGGGAGCCACCCGTTGGGGTCGAGAGGCGTTCACGTGTGTTTGTGCCCCCACCGCGAGTCGGATGTGATATCTGAGAACGAACAAAAGAAAAGGAACTGATCCCAAGGCCCAAGCTTATGACCTCTCCTTCTTTCCCTCATCTCTTTTTCGTCTCCTCCGTGTCTCTCTAACGCCGGCCTGAGATCGCGGCGTCGTTCCCCAGTGCAAAAACTTGTGTGTGCAAGTCGCTTGTTGATTCTCGGGGAGGTCTTTTACGCTAGACTCGCTTTGGGATTATTACGATTTTCGCTTTGGGCCCTGGTCTCAATTGCCACCGAAGTTCAACCCAATGATAAGTGAAATGGAATTTCATCCCATGTCTAGGACGAGCAAAGGAGATGAAATTCCGGTGAGAGGCACAAAGCAAAGGAGGAATTGCTTAGCTTTTCGCTGTGCACCTCTCGTCTCGCGAACCAGCTCCGAATTTGGCTCCAAGGGAATATGCTCGGACGCTCGAGAGTTCTAAGCGGGACTCTACTTTTTGTTGACGTGCTAAACCGAATAGATGGTAATGAGAGAAGTCTGATTAACTGCGGGGAGGCTCAGTTTAAACCACGGGATAATTCGCGATAAATGACCCATGGCATCTTCTCTTCGCTTCCACTCCTCCGATCACTCCTGCCCTCGGGCCCACAACATCACTGCAAGGTCATGTGAACCGACTCAGCCACACGGATAAGCAAATCCAAAGTCCTTGAGCTGCACTAGACGCCTTGGCGGAAAACCAGTTATATAGCCGAGTGACAGCGCTTCGCCCTCTCGTGGGATAAGGTCTCTCCAAAAGTCAAATGTGTTACGTGCTGATCATTGATAGACGTGAGAGGAGGGGAACGTAGAGGGAAGAACCCAGGTCCTTGGCACGCACCACCATTACATCCTCGGCTCTGCGCGGGTGGCGATTGACGTAAAAAACGAATTACCGGTGGTGAACGGGCCTAAAAGCCGATTGACTGGTCCCAGGTGCATATGCTCATCCTGTGTCCTATGACTGACTTAGTTCGCTAAAGAGTGTAATGCAGAGATAGGTTAAAATATGACCTCTTTGCGTTCACTGCCGTCGGTACCTCGGATCTAAGTCAACGTAAGGGTCCGTCTATTATCTCTAGAGCACCTGACTTTGGACGAATAATGGCCACTCAGGTTCAGCGAATCTCCAAAGCTATGACGCGAATGGGACCATCCGTCTGGGCGAAGGGATATATGTCATTGGCAAACCCCAGACGAAATATCGATGATCGATGGGAAAGTCGTCTGTGGTCGAACGACCGGCGAGACCTGCGCCGTCATTCTCTCGGTCTGATATGATTGACACCGATCGCATACGAACAGGACGACAGGTTCCGGTCTGAGCTGAGGGTATGCCTCTCCGGCGGACGGGTCGTTCTCCGAAAGCCACCCAATGACTCGGGCAAAACCCCGGTGATGTACGACAAATGGATAGTTCAAGGGATGTACGCCGAAATTTGAATTGAGATGACGCTCTGGTCATCCCTTGGAAGCAGGCCATCGTAGGTTTTGTATGGGGGTGATCCCCTAATCGTCCATTCCGCCCGGTCTAACCATTCAGCCCGCTGTTTCAGAGTGGTGTGGAAAGCGCGCCGTCAATGTCACTTGTATAAGCTGGGCTGTGCGTCATCGTTAATATTTGCCAGTTCTAGCCAGGCCTATAGCGTATCCTAGACGACGAAGAGCGATCGGTGGCGAGAGCAGCGAGGCGGCAGCATGGCACGAGTGGAGAGAGGGGCGGAGGATCTTCCCACGACGTACCCTTTCGGCAAGGGGCAGGACGCAGCTTTTTTGCCATGAACTGCGCCCCGACGCATTTTTGTCGGGATCGGACCTCAAGGCTCCCGAACTTCGGGTCCCCGACCATGCGTCGGCCCGATTGAGATAGCAATGGAAGATCGCCGCCGAAGCAGAAGGTGGGCAGACCACCCCTGGGGCCTTCCACTCTGGAATAGCTGGGAAAGGATTTTGCCGAGTGGGAATGCGTGCAGCCTGCAGGGAAGCTAACCTCCAATCGGCAAGGAGGCCTGGGAGATGTGGTAGTATCAAAGGTGGGGGGCAGACGAAGGCCCAACGTCGCAGTGGCTTCGATGCTCCACCACACCGATACTGGGGAGCAGAGCACTCAAACCGTGCATCGAATGCCGGATTTGAGCTCCTAGGAAGAAAGGGGGCTTGCAAGTTCTTGAACAGAACAAGCCACAGGTAATACGGAAAAGCAACTGAAACAGAAAAGCCTTGGGTGGTTTGCAAAATCGTACCATGGGGCGGTCGTGTACGATGGGGAAACAAACGTCGACGCTGCGGCTTGCCTTGTAAGTCCAAGTCGGAAGAAAGCCACTCCGAGAGCCTCACGTAAAGCCCCTGCAACACTCATTAGTGGGGAATAGGAAACGATGAGCCCGAGGTTTAAACAAGCGAACACGCGTTCCCGCCCTGAAGGCCCGTTGCATGGGTGCGCCGGGTGAAGGCCCCGCGAGATAGACCGATATCAGATTATAAGCGCTCACCAACCAAGCTTTGCATAGCGAATTGCTTCGTTTGCAATATATGAGTTTGAGAGTCACAGTGTCGAACTCGTGGTTTGTTCGATGACCCTTTCCTATCAGAAAAGGGTAAAGACGGGAAGTCCGCCCGACGTGCAAGAGTGTACGAACCTTTCGAAAGGTCACATCCGCCCCAAGCGGCTCTCCCGAATAAGGCGCTTCTCCGGAGGGCAAAGCCGGAGAGCCGAGACTGAATACGCAGTTAACGAGGGACGCCTCCGACTCGTGACCTAGGCTATTGGGCCTGCTAAACGTCTTACGACAGGGCTTACGCCAATGCGTGATACAATTCAAGGGGCTGTCTAGGCTTGACTCGAAGCATTTCACTGTCCAAAGTCAAATTTCGTTTCTTCGAATTCGAATTGGCTGGCGCTGGCCGGCGGACTCGCAATCCAGCGTGTATCGTTTGTCAAGTGAGGCCTGATTGCAGGAGACGGGTCTAGTCAAAAGGGTTGGCCGGAGATAAATCATATGCTTTGCGATATTCATGGCAGGGCGACGGAAGGGTTTGTCGAACCTCGAAGGAAAGTTTCGCTGTGCTTGTGGCCCGGTCTCAATCCAGACAAGAACAACGATCGATCAGCCTAAACACCTCCATATGGAAATAAGAAAAAAACTGAGGCAGTATCTCTGCAAGAGCAGAAGAACAACTCACATGCAGAACCACTCGCGGGAGAGTAGGGTAAAAAAACTCCAGAGTTTCAGCAGGACGGTTTCGGGGGGTTTAGAGAGTTTAGACTGCAAGCGGGGTGCGTACACCAAAGGCCAAATCGGGTGACCGATTTACTCGCCAGGCCTTGCGAAGGTGCCGCATTATGCCGGAAGTTGACGGAGGGTACTGATGGCCGGTGTACGAGCGCGTGGCTGACTCGTGTTCGTCGTTCATTCCATTCGAGAAGCACCAGCTGTAACCTAACATTTGTCTACCTTGCCTCTTCCGAGCAAATAGCTGACATCAATAGTTGGAAGGCCGGTTTCACCTCCTATCGAAGTTGACTCGGTCTGCGCCAGAGGGGTTGAGTACGTGGAACGTGTACGCTAACGCCTTTCGCGCCCCCGTAGCGCAGCCGGCTTCAACTCACCGTCATGCGAGCGAGGGAGTGGGATTTGAAAGCCCTCCCCGTCCAAGTCCGACTAGACCAGTTCCAGCCGACGCCGTTCGTCACACAAGCAAACCCAAACCCTTGATATGCCAGTCATTTGCACCATCTAATCGCAGAAGATACAGGCCTCTGCCCTCGGATTCATTTCCCTTGGACTTACTGGGGATAAGGCATCCAGTCGCGTCCACATTGACTGCTTCGGCGACTTCACTCGTCTATCGCATCTTATCCTGGCCGGAGAAGGCGCGTGTATCGATGATGCACATTGTTGCGCGCCCTCCGTTATACCATCCCCTGGGACCTCTGATGCAGAAACAGGAAAAGAATCGTAAATTGGGTCGTTAACGTCGCGTTACATGAGTCGTACCGAGCGAGACAGAACTAGAAGAGACAGACAAAACGAGGAATGTGGAAACAATAGTTTAGGAAAAGACGAAGTGTTCGAGGAAATGAAATGCCGCCAGACTAGACTTCGACGAGGGCTATACGATGGTTAATGAGTGGTGATGGATGGAATGGAACGTTCAGCGGATGGCGGAGCTGGGGGCAAACTGGATAAATATGGCGATCAATGAAGAAGACTTGGCCGAAGAGAATTCCTTCGAGGCAGAAGCGGGCCCTCGATCCTAGGAACCGTAGTAGTAGCCTGCGAGAACACATGTTAAGATGAGCGGGTATGTTGACAACATGAGAATTGTTACAGACCTCCGTAGTGCGGTCCCTTCATTCCGTTGTAATGCTCCAAACGTTTCGAGAACCGCCAGTTGAGGAACAGCATGTAAATCTACAGACAAAAAGACGTCAAATCAGAACACGCGCAAGCAGGCGATAAACGAAACAAGACTTACCTGGAAGACCAAGTCTATCAAGAGGGATACTATGAATATGACAAAGATCGCATGCCACCCGGTGCTGCACATCGCGTTCGGCATCGTCGTTGTTGACGGATTTCCAGCTTCAGCCGACTGCCCCCAAAGTTGGCCACCATTCGTGCATTCCCAGGTGATTTTATCTTCACCGCGATATAATTGGACGATCATGATAATTGCGCGAATAGCTGATATGCAGACGATGAAAGGCCAGAGGAACTTGCAGACGCGGGTCCAGATGTACGAGCGCTAAGACGCACGTTCGATCATTAGCTCGTCAAAGTCAAGAGCGCCTTGGATAACTCACGTTGGAAAGAGCGAGGATGTTGATAACGGAGACTCCAGCGACTGCCATGCCAATGCCACCATAGATGAACCTACGTCAATGGGTCCGTCAGGAGCCTGACCCCAAGCCACCCCAAGTTGCTGATAACACACCATTCCGGATACAAGAAGAAGTAAAATTGCCCGTATTTGAAGAGGAAGATACTACCAGCAATGGAGTAGATCTGGGGGCGACGAGAGAGGGGGGTAAGACAGGTGATGGGGGCAGTAATGGCGCCAGACTGGATCGAAATCGACGGTGGGCGGCGTACCACAATGACGACGGCCCATGCAATCGCACCTCCACGCTAAGAAACCCATCCCACAATGAGCTACCAGCCAAGACTTCGGGACTCTCCGGGCACATACCAAAGGGAGTAAAAGTAGACAATTGTCGCACCACATCAGGAAGTAGTCGTGATCGGATTTTCAAAGGACTGATAAAAGAAAGGGGGTGGGTCGTAACAAGAGAAGGTAGGGGTCGGGAAAGTCGGGATTCGTTCGAACTTGAGAAGAGCTACAGCAAGGTCGGAAAGTCGCTGCTTTGAGCGCTCGACTCGAGCTCGGACGGGCGAGAGGGGAGAGGTAAGGAGTGAGGGATGATGCGATGCCCCGCACGAGGCGAGAGGATTATCGGACCCTTCTCGGCGTTCCCACGTTCTACATCTTCCGGCGCCTCAGAGCATGCCAGAATCGCCACTCTCCGGCTTTCTTGCAAAATGGTCCTGACAGGCTTTTCACCGGCCCAGCACGGTTATCCAGCTCTATATTGAGCTAGGTTTATGACGGCATCGTCTCTAATTTCCCGGAGTCGTGCGCCTTCGGTACTCTCCGAAAAGCCCAACACTGATTCTCGGCGGCTGCACACGAAGCTATATGCGCATCACACATGACGCAAATTAGCGACATATTGAACTCCCTCGGTTAGGAATAGCGCCCTTGATAGATGAAATTTGGAAGTTCGCGCTATCTCAAGCCCCCAATTGCAAAGCAGGAAGCAAATGACGCTGTGCATATCGAACATTCGCAGCCCAGGTCAGGATGCCGAGCTATTTTCTTGGCAAACGAAGCTCGAAGACTAGGACAACTATCCCGGGAATTATTAGACACTAGGGCTTATTGATACGTAACGAAAATATACGCTGCTCACGACTTGGACTGAGACTGTTCAGCAGCAAGGCCAATCTTGAAAGTTCTAATAAAATGAGAACTCTTGAAGCAAATCTAGTCAATTTCATTTTTTGCGAGATTCAGCTTGTCAATTACAATGGTTGCTCTTCAATTTGTGAGGGTTGAGCGGCTTGACCTTTCTGTTCCAGCAAAGACCGTTCAAGCATCCAGAAAGCCACACGATGACGATGCTTAAGAAACCAACAAAGCCTTGTATTTTTTTTTCTTTGCTCCGTAAAGGGGAGGGGAACACATACAACGGACGACGGCAAAAGAAAAAAATAACACCTGCGTGCAGTTCGTAAAGACTCGTACAGTTTCTGCCAACAACTTTCGTCCAAGAGAGAGACGTCTACATTCCTTCCTTCCTTCCATTTCTTCTTCTTCAGCAGCTTCACGCAAGCAAAGGGTGGGGGCGGCGGTGTGACAAGTGTTCCAAAAGGCGGCCATCAAGGACATCCTAAGGGAGACGCTCACCTCTCCACCGAAGCCCTCTCCCACCGTGCGCGAGCCTCCCCAGGTTCCTAGAAAAAGGAACCCGGACGTCGTGAACCACGACGGGGGAGACGGCAGGTAAGAGGACTTCCGCATGCAAGCCGGAAGGAAAGAGAAAAAGAAAAGAGGAGGGGAAAAGGCACAAAAAAAGAGAAAGAACTAGAAGCACAAATTACAGCGATGAATGAAAGGAAAAGGGACGACGGATGATTACGAAGTGGGTGATTGAACAGGGAGGGGGATGACAAAAAGAAAAAAAGAGGTGGGGAGGGGGCGAGAGGGCAAATTGTTCATCAAAGCCAAGCGCCAGGGCAAAGGACGAGCAGTGAGAGGGAAAGAGGTTGTATGCCGGAGTGAGATGAGAGCGTTGCCGATTGAAATATTAGTGGTTCTTTGGCGAGTACGATAAGGGAAAGGACAGACGACGGGATAGTTGAGAGAGGAGAGAGAGAGAGTTTGGAGTGAGGTCGAAACTTCGATCCTTAGCCGACCCGGTTGCGATCGATCCGCGGCGACCCGAATGCCTTGTAGTTGCCTTGAGGACAGCCGAACCGCCACAGTCGATCGTTGCTTTGGACTTCCGCCTCGGGTACTGCAGGAACGGTTTAAGCAGCCCGCGCAAGTCCAAGCAAACCGAGAACGACCCAAGGCTTGGTTGAAATTGATTGACGACGCCACTTAAACGAGACCCGCCTTGCGCAAAACCCAAAGCGAGATCCTCCTTTCGAAAAGACGCTTAGTACTGACGGGCAGAAGGCTGGGGCTGGGCAGCACGAGTGGCACTGCGGAGTCTACAAAAAACATTACACAACGTTAAAATATTAAATCTAATAACACACCTCGACAGCGCTCAAACTCACTGTCGGCCCTCCTGTTGCTGCGCCTGGTCGTCCTTGATCCTAGCCTGACCGGGCTTCGCACCTGGGCCCTGGTCGTCTGCGCTCCTCTGCTGGACGCTCCAGTCGAAGACGTAGTCGTACTGGAAGCTCTCGCGAACGAACAAGTCACGGAAGAGCTTGCGGAGGTACGAATAGTCGGGCTTGTCGTCGAAGCGGAGAGCACGGCAGTAGTTGAGGAAGATGCCGAACTCGTTGGGGAACCCACGGCAAAGCAGGTCGGTAGGAGTGGTCATCTTCTTCTCCATGATCCTGTCGTACTTCTGCTTCTTGGTGGCAGCCTTGAGGCCTTGCCAGGGAAGCTGGCCGCGGAGGAAGTACATGAGGACGTAGGCGAGCGACTCGAGGTCGTCACGACGGGCTTGCTCGACACCCAAGTGGGTGTTGATGGAGGTGTAGCGAGCGGTACCGGTCAAGTTCTTGTTCTCGCGGTAGGGGATGTGGAGATGGGTCTTAGGGTCGCGGTACTTCTTGGCGAGACCAAAGTCGATGACGTTGACCTGGTTGCCGCGCTTGCCGATGCCCATGAGGAAGTTGTCGGGCTTGATGTCACGGTGGATGAAGTTGCGGGAGTGAATGTACTCGACGCGGGAGATCTGGATGACGAAACGAGAAATGCGAAATCGAATGAGTTTAGTAATCGCGTTTCGAGAAGCACCGCCCCTAAGAGTGGGAAGTGGCGGACGATGGTGAAAGGGAACAAAGCCACGAGCTCGTTCGATCTGACTTGTGCGATAACGCACGGCCCTGCGCGGGCCTCCAGGTGACACGAGGCTCGTAAGGGGCGCGAAGTTGAGGCAGAGGTGAAGGCGGGGAAACGGGAAGGCCGGACGAGAGGACCATGTGACTTACGAGTTGGTCAGCCAACAAGAGGACGGTCTTGAGGCTGAACTTGCGGTTGCAGAAGTTGAACAAATCCTCGAGAGAAGGACCCAAGAGGTCGAGGACCATGGCGTTGTAGTCGCACTCGGTGCCGAACCATCGGACGAATGGAACACCGACGCCACCTGCGAGGGTCTTGTAGACCTTGGCCTCGTACTCGAGCTGAGGATGCTTGGCCTTGACGCTCTCGAGCTTGATGGCGACTTCCTCTCCAGAGATGATGTTGACTCCGAGATAGATGTCACCTGAGACATGCAAAAAGAAAACGCCATGGTGGTGTCAGTCCAAACCAAGATGCCAACCACGTTCGGGGACAACCGACGCACCGAATGAACCAGAACCGATCTTCTTCCCCAAGCGGTATTTTCCACCTACTCGGAGGTCCATCTTAGAAGAAGGGGCTACCTGTTGGTCGTTCGTGGTGGGCGAAGTTTGAGGGGGTTAAGTGCCTGCGGTGGCGAAGAGAGAGGGGAGAAGAGAGAAAAAAAAGTGGTGTCAGATGCTGAACGGGCAGACGGTGGAGATGTAATATATAAAGGGCTGGGCTGGGCGGCGGGCTCAGATGTGTGTGAACCCCTGAGAGGGGGGGAAGAACGAGGTATTCGTGAGGTAAGAGGCGAGTCGAGAGTGCGTCGGCACGTCAGGAGAGCGGCGTGTCCTCTCCCCAGTTCAAATCGATCAAACGGCCAGTCAGCCAGCACAGCAGCACTTCCGGAACGCCCAGGGGGACCGCTTTGCGATGATGATGGATGCCGGAGACGACGGCGAGGAGATGACTTACTACGAGTGGTGTTTGTGAAGGAGGAAGAGAAAGAGGAGGGCAAGTGAGGTCGAGGGGAAGGGAGGTCAAGCGAGGGAGGAGTGAGGCGTTCCTTTTGAAGCGCGGGAGGAGAACCCGCTGTGTCTGAATTCCCGTCACCTTTCCCTTCTCCTCCGCCTTCCCCTTTCTTTCACCCTGAAGCCGTACAAAAACTGTCACAACGCAACGCAACGCCTCACTGCACGCCCGCTTGCTGCTGAAACCATTTCCCATATGTGGTAATCGTGTACTAAGTCCCGTTGTCATTAGTTTTATGTTCAGTGGGCAAAAAAAAATCGTGGCAGAATGAGTACCGCGCTGTTCCTTGTCTCAGGACTCGACGCGTCTATTGCGCAGAGCCGTAGTAAGCTGTGTTGCGATTTGCCCCATGGCGAGGGGTCTCTTGTCCGCTCGGAACGCGCCCAGCTACCCATCGGCTTCTCACTCCAGACAATCTCGGCCTTGGATCCACGATACCCGCAGATCCGGAGTACCCTTGGAGCGCACTCCGTTTCAGAGGATTTGGATCCCCATTGCGATATACTTTCCACCAAACTCTCTTGATCCACCCGCGAGGAGCAACCCCTACGCGATCTCCTAATTATTCGTCGATTAGCACCACCTTTTAAGCGGCGTGCCTCCTCGGAAACGCCGTTTGTTCGCTGCGATGGGGGTTCGTAATTCTGCGTCATGCTTGACATAAACCATCACCGCCCGTTCTTCCTCGGACGAGCGCTTCAGAATTATCTCTCCCCAACCACGCCACGCAATTTATCCCTGTGCCCAATAGCAAGAAGGGTGATTTAGCATCTCACTTGCCGACAGAATCCAGCAGATACTTCCAGAACTCCCCTATCAACTAATCGTGGCTTTCGCCTCGTCTGGTGCAAATCATCACCTGTTTTAAAATCTCTCGGACCGTTCACGTAGTATGTATGGCATAATCCGTTCGTTGGCTTTTCCTTCTCCCGCTTGGCAACCATCAAGCGTCGTCGGGCGGAAGTAGTTTTAGAAACCGGACCGCACCTCTTTCCCATTGGCCCGCGACCCTGATCCTGTGGCTGTGCATTCCCCACGTGAATAGCACGTGAGTGAACCCCCTCAATTTACGCCGCGTTCCGCGTTCGTGGTCTTAAGGCCCCCGGCACTGTTAGACTCCGCCACAGGTCCCGACCAAACGTCAATATAGACTTGATATTTTAGCGCAGAGGCACTGTCCCCCCCCCCCAACGTGCATATGAGATTATACTTTAACTCCAAACCCTCTTCCCAATCTCGCTCGATTAGCCCGCTTGCCTTTCCCCCCTCGTCGATCGAAATCGAAGTGATCCCACAAACCTTGCATCCTCGCAGCTCGCTTCCTCACAATCAATCAAGAGGTAACTTGACGACCGCCCAAGGTTATCAACGTGTCCATCTCGTTGACCGTATCACCTTTGGGGCCAGCGTCGTTACCTCGACCCCCGCTTGTGAAGTGCCCGATAGACATCCAACATGTGAAAGGCCAGGCTCTTCGAATATATACTTCCGTAGAGTTCCTCGTAAGACAAATTTTCGCACTTTTCCGCTAATTATCTTACTCTTCGAGTAATCCACATCACATTCTCTAAACGGGAAGATTCAGGCCGTGGTTGGGCGAGACGGAAATTACTCGTCGAGGTTTTCCTTCCAAAAGTTGGTCAATCACTCGAAGTTTCGTTGACAATCTTGTCAATTTGTTGCGGCCAATCAACCGCTTTCGATCGCTCAGGTTCGCTCACGGGGCGCGTTTGAGACGTTCCATCATCCCTGCGTGGCGGTTGCATGAACGTGCTTCTCTTGGCTTCCCTAGACACGCCGTTCGATACCGTTTTAGCTCTAAGAAATGACAACTAATCGATCCATGAGCTTGAGAGATTGGGTATCGGTCCTCTTGTATGTCTCATCTCTTCAGAGACGACTTTTGGGAGCTCCGTCGTTCGCCCTGGAAAGCTCCTTCCGGATTAGCCGCCGCAGACCGCGCCACTCTACCGAAACCCGCGAACTATTTGGCTTTTGATCTATTGTTAATGTAACAACATGAAAAAAAAAACTAGTTTCCGCTTCCACAGGGTTTGGTTGCCAAAACATACCGGCCATGCAGACAGGGATTAGGACCGGGGGCCTGTTCCTGCGCACAACAGTTGCAAGTCTCGCGTCCAGCGAGATACACCAGTCCTGTTTTTTACTTTCCGTTCATGACAAAAGCTTCCAGACTCCGAGCCAGCAAAGGTTGACCTGTTGAAGATTCGGGCACGACCTCCTTAGTTTTGCGATCACCGGGTTATCATCGTCCAATTTATGAATCAGATTGTTCGGCGCTCCATTCCTCCTACGTTTCAAGGAAAGTCGCTGCATTTTTGCGAGCTTTCCGAGTGCGTCCCCCAATCCCGCGGTCCAAATCTACCAGAAAAAAAGACAGAAAAAAGAAAAAGAAAGGCAAAACAGCGGGAACGGTGAATCGATGTCATGCAAACAGTACGCAAGGCACTGACTCACCAACGGCTCTCCCCAGTATTCGTGAACCAGTTCTTCGAGCTCTGTGTGATGTTGTACGATGGTTTCGATGTAGGTTTCGTCCCACATTACCGTGGTGAGGCGTAACACGCGAAGGGGTACGCTAGGCCTCAACGCCGCTATGCTCGAAATCACGACTGGTCCCCTTTCATCTGGAATTCTAGTATTCATTCCATGGTTATTGACACTGTGAACGGGGCGTCCTTGCACAAAAATGGTAGCTAGAGCCAGCTGACCGTCGAACTCCTGGAGCGCAGGAAAAGGATGTTCTTTAAGGCTCATACGTCTTAGCTGGTCCCCAATTAAGTACTGCGAGTGTATAGATTTCCATCTGATGGTTAAGGATACGATGTTGGGGCACCGGGCTCCAATTTGGACGAAATCTTGAACCTCGGCGTCGGTAGGGGTTAGTACGATGTTGAGCTTTCGCAAGCCCTCGAAGACGTAGTCTGGAATTCGGCTCGAAATGATCGACACAAGGCTGACCCATCCCACCGATAACGGGGAAGGCCAATAATTCAGCTCCGCTAACGTCTCTTGCCTCAGCAGATGAACCAATGCCTCTGCCGCTGGAGTGGTATTCAAAAATGGCCCAAATGTTTTGACCGTTAACCTCCGTAACCGCGGTTCATCTTGACGAACCGCACTCCAATCTGGCGTGGGATCGGTGGAGCCGGGCAAGAACCGGAAACGTTCGAGTTCGAGGTCATTCAGCTGCGGAAGCTGGAGGATAGCGGAAAATAATGCCGAAGTAAATGATATGCACCTGCACCGAAGCTCGCGCAGGCCCCGCAGATCCGGTATCATTTTGTGGATTCTTCTTTCAAGTTCAATGTACCCCGCCTCAAAGTCATCTTGCACTCCCCCTGGTATCACTTGCTCTCGGTCTATGGATAAGATCCGAATCCACGATTTGATCTCCGGCCGACGTTTTAACAGATCCAGGAGCTCCTTGATTCGGTAAAACTTCAATATCGAGTCCTTCCAAGGATGAACCACGAAGTGGACCTCTCGGAAGCGGAATGGGTCGGCGAGTTGGTAGAAGAATCGCGACACGGTAGACACGGCCCGTATACCGGAAGAGCTTCTGAGTATGATCGAGTCTCCTTCAGAAGTTGCTGCCATGTTATTCCTGGGAAGCGGAACGGCGAGGAACTCGAGGACTATGAGCCAAGTTTCGAGTGGAAGCATCGTCGTAAAGTCGATCATGGCTTGAAAGAAATGCTTTAGGAAAGCTCAATGAGGATCAGAGACTGCAGCCCCTGATAAATGTTACACGATACCTCAAGATGGACTGTTATCCAGAACCCGCGGAAACGTTGTATACAAGTCACCGATAAAGTTCCCTCTTGCTTTCCCGCGGTGATGTTTGACTTCTACTCGAGTTGTGGGACACCTGAGTGGCAGCGCTCGAAGTCTTACCACTGAGAGTCATTGTTGATCGTGCGTGCCGAAATATTTGCCATTTCGGGGAGTGTTCAACAATATGGACAAGAGATTCGAGCCCGGATGTGGTGCCTCTACCTCAGCGCCGAGGAATTACGAAGTCGGGAAGAAGCAAAATCCACAAAGCCTATAGAAGTGAGGTAATGCCAGAAGTTTTTCCCCGTCATAAAATCTACCCATACTTTTGGAGAATATTAAGACTCGATCGATGATCCTCCATTGCTCATGTCCGCTTATGGCGCAAGTTTGCACGGCTCCTCGACCTGGTTCTTGCGTGAGTGTACTTGTCTTGATCAGCTTCCTTAGAATTCTGACGACGGAAAATGGTAGCAAAGCTCTATATATTCTTTCTCTCGTCCTCTCTCCCATCACATCTTGCTTAAACTGCAAAGAATACTGCAAGGCGACGCGTTTGTGTTGGGGGGGGGGTCCCTTGCCACCCGTCTGAAAGCTCTTTCTCAATAACACATAGCTTCACGTTTCTACCAGGTCAGAGCCCACAAAACGTGCGGACCACTAAGACAGGGGTTGGGAAAGGCAGCCCGTAGTGCCGCGCGCAATAGTTATAAGTTTCGTGTTCACCGCGTCGTCGCTACATCAGGAAAGCGCGTAAGCTGGTTGGTAGCGCTATCAGTTGCTACGGTGACTCGTAGCATCAAAGAAAGGTTCGCCCTAGGGGTACCCTTACCATAGCTACGCCTCACTACCCATACCTGTTTGTAGATTCTGTACCTTACGTGAGCTACCAAATAGTATGTT